>JBCEWB010133316.1:0-26845 GCA_039654565.1 Peronia peronii | reverse complement strand
TCCGGGCAAAATTTCCAAATTCCAAATTTCTACCCACAAAATTTCTCACCAAAAATTGGCAGCTTCTAAAAGCCGAGGTAATCCTACTTTCTTTGGATTGAAAGGCTTAAGA
Organism: Peronia peronii; assembly: GCA_039654565.1. NCBI lineage: Eukaryota > Metazoa > Mollusca > Gastropoda > Systellommatophora > Onchidiidae > Peronia > Peronia peronii. Next base: position 26,733 of record JBCEWB010133316.1, on the reverse strand, counting down.
AAAACAAACTATGAGTAGTTATTAATCAAAGTGACAGAGCACATTGAGCTCGCAAACATATTTTTGTACAGCTGAGATAACCACCACGACATGAGGTTGAAAAGCTTAACAAAACCGTAACCGTATGAGTATGTAACAGCCATTTTGGGGAAAAAGGGCGGTTACTGGCTTCTCTTCCCATGCAGTGTGGAGGTCCGGCGTGACCAAGGTACCCATACGGTTGACATCGCCCTGTCCAACCTGTAATAGGCCTACAACCTGGAGTCTGGTGGGTTTTCCCCCTGCTGAGGTCTGCTGAGGGATTAAGGAGTCGGGGTGGAGTTTGGTCGGAAGCAGGCCGGATAAAACATACGGACTAGACCCTGTTTCACTAGATCCTGACGGGCGCTATCTCGGGGTCGGCCATGTCATGGGAAAAGTGCAATCACAACCACATACTCAGACTGCACACTAGCTTGTGAGTATGGAGGGTAGCTGTGTGCTGGGGTCCTCGTGCCACTTTTTTGTCCGTCTTTGGGACTTTTTAAAAATCTGATTTATATTTTTGCAAACGAAAAAACAAAACAAAACCCAAATTTCGTGGTGACGTCCCTTGCGAGGATCACTCATACCGATGTACTTATGCTGAAGATAGAGAAGTGTTTGCCCTTTGTATGTCTTTGATGACATGTCTTTCAAGCATAGGATTTTTTGTTTTTGTTTTTGAAAAGTGGGAATAAATCTTGACTTGTTTATGTTTGTTCCATTTTGTTGCAAAATATCTGTGTATGCTAATCAACGCATGGGCTCTTTTGATGTTAACTGTTGCGTCGTCATCGTCGTTGTTGTTATTCTTCTAATTGTGTTGTTGCTATATAACTGTTATTAATCATGATGGCAATGATAATGTTATTGTCTTTATCGGTGCTGTCGCAGTTATTGTTGCTGATCTTGTTGGTGATGTTGATAATGTCATTAACGTTGTTGTTGTCGTTGTTTCACTGCTGCTGTTGCAGTTGTTTTGTATTTGTAGTTGATGTCGGTTGTAGTTGTTATAGATGTTGTTGCTGTGTGCTGATGTCAATAGTTGTGTTACAGCCTTGAGGTCAGTATACAATAATATAATTACATTGAATTGCCTTGCGTTCTTTAACCTGCGAGTGCCTTCCTTTTCTTCTTACTCTTCTTTTTACCAGAGCCCATGAAATTGCAGATTCTATATCCTAGCAAGGCAGATAGATGGATAGGTAGATAGAGAGATCAATAGACAGATAGGCCGACAGACATATAGATTGAGAAAAAGATAGACAGAGAGAAAGGGCATAGAGGGGGTTGGGGAAAGGGGGGGGGGGGGACTTGGGGCATTGATTAACTGCAGCCATATCTAAAATCTGTTATAGATGATTTTCTTGTCAGCTTTTATATTAGTCGTGAAATGGAATAATATGTAAGTGGTGGTTTTCTAGTTCATTTTTAGTAAGTTCATACAATAGAACGCCCACAAGACCACACCTCCAGCTTAAATTACACATGCGAGAAGTACGATATTTATGAAGATCAGTATCAACAAGACAGAGACAATGAAGATCAGCAGGACACCAGGCACCCTCAACATAAACATCAATAACACAAATCTAAAACAGGTCAAAGAGTTCAAATATCTTGGTAGTATATTCACAGAAGATGGTCGAATAGACAGGGAAATCGAAAATAGGATACAGAAGGCCAACAATGTTAGCTACCAACTGCCTCCACTCCTAAAACATCCCGCTATCTTAATGGAAACGAAGAGCAAAATCATAAGTTTCATATTTGTTCCAGTACTCACATATCAATGTCAAACCTGGACCTTGACCAAAAACTCTGGAGCGCAAAATCACAACCTGCGAAATGAGACACTTAAGGAAAGCTGTCAACAAGACCAGAAGAGACAGGATTCACACCACCAAAATCAGAGAAATGGTAGGAACAAAGAACATCCACCAACATAATTTAATATTCAACATCAAAGGATCAAATGGTTTGGGCACCTCTCACGTCTCCCAACACCCAGTGCAACGCGCATATAACACAAAGTTCAGTGGTCTCAAAGCCAGAGGACGCCCCCGGAAGACCTGGATTATGTAGTCAAAGAGACTATCTTTTTACAACATTCCCCCCAGTCCAGGCATTCCGACAGACGTCTCATTCTTCCCGCAACGCCCTTAGTGGTATAAGCGGCAGAAAAGAGAGAAAGAAAGATACAATGGGGACCTCAAACTCCTGTAGCATTGAGAGACTGGCAGAGAAAGAGAGTGAAAGGGTGAGATTGTATGTCATTATGAATGAAACTATAAAGTAAGTAAGAAAGAGAGCAAAAGTTTGGGGGGGGAGGGGGGGAGAGCGAGAGAGAATGACATTAATCGTATGAATGAATGAATAGTAGGAGGCTACTGCTAAACTGAGAAAAAGAGAGAAAGAGAGAGAGAGAGTGTGGTTAGTAATTAAACGATTTTCAATTTCCGTCCACATCGGTTTGTTATTAAGACACCTACTTGCTGTTAACATGATTGTATTCAACACTTCTGTCTTACAATTCTCAGAACAGGAACCCCAACTACAACAAACTAAAAACATTCAACAAACATCACTGATTCACTCGAACTGACCTATCAGCCGTTATCGTGACACAGCGGTGGGCAAAGACAGTGGAGTAATACGGCCTGTGGATGAATCCAATACAAAACGCTCAGCCACAGCTGTGCACTAGCGCATTGTAACAATGTGGAAACTGGATTCCACCAAAGAATAAGCCACAAATTATCTAAATTGCAAATCATTGTAAGAAATTCATTTATATAGCCATACAACATATTATTATTATGATAATGAATGAACAGTCTAAGAAGTAGTCTACTTTCAACACAATAAACTTTTTTTTTTATTCTCCTAAAAAATTTTGCCCGCTGGGTTGCGGGGTTAGCGTTTTGTAACATCGTGCCAGCGAAATGCTCTGTTTTCCTATCTGCAAATATATAGTTCATGTCATGTTCATTCTTCAGATTGTTTTGTCAATCGTTTTTTTTTTTTTTTGTTGTTTTTTTTGTTTTTTTAAAAATGATTTTTTGAAATTTAATTTTTTAAAATTATTATTATTATTATTTATTGTTAATCATTACATTTATGTAGTAAAAGACAGTCGAAATTCCTGATAACAGGTATTGTCGTGTTAGTTCTTTCTTGAAACAAAGAAGAATTTATTCTATTTATGTAGTTCACAGAATTTGCTTCAACTGCTGGGATTATGAGATTATTTATATTCACCGGCACAAGCTGAATGATATAATATAACTGTGTTTCTAGGTTCTGATGTTGTTAGGCTAGTAATAATTTTTGTACGATAATGTGAACATAAGATAATCAGGTACAGGTAGGATGTTTACTGTGCAGGGTATTATGTTATATTACCATTAGCTGTGCTTTTTGTGTATTTGGGAATCTGGTCTTCATGGGCGTAGGCCTAACCGAAAGAACTAATTGTTATCTTTCCATTCTTTTTGTGGCTCAACCAAGGCAAGATTGTGCGAAAACAATTTAAAATGAAGAGGACGAGTACAAAAACTCAAACTACAGTGGAAACTAGAGATCAATTTTCTTTCGTGATCAATAATAGACTGCACGACTTGTTTTAGGTCAACACTATTTCCTTAAGAAAAACTCAGACAAAGATAAATAAAATTATGTTTTAGCTTACAGTGTACGAAATTTGAATCAGATACACGGCAGTTATGACACAACAAACTTGTCCAGGTGCTTTGTTTCGTATCGTTTTTTTTAAGTAGCCTTGGCGTCGTTGTTAGCCAGAAATAAACATAAATTCCAAAATGGAGGACGAAGTACACAAGACGGGGCTTTATCGTTGGCAAAGACAAACTAAGCCGATAGTACAATCACGCTCCCATGTGAGTGATATGCGGTATATTTTAAGTGAAATGATCCAAATTAAGTCTGATTTTCAGTTAAATGTGGATCACATCGACTTTTTTTTTCACTGTACAAGGGTTATGAATTATGGTTAATCCGCTTAATCAGTATCGATGCAGATGTGTGGAGCCATTTATGAACATTAAGATCTAGACTTTAGATTTTTATTTAGATTTGGACATTTTCTGTTCTTCTTATAGACAGAAATACCAGTACTTTCACCAGTCTTTGGGCACCACCTTCTGAGTGTCTGTTTCTATTACAGAAGTCTTGAGCATGACACATATGATATGGATTACTGCATGATTATGCTTGCAAATTTAAGTCTATTAGAATACCTCCCTACCCCTATCCCTACCCCTAATCTAACTTAAACGTAACCTTAACCCTAAAGTAAAAAGCACAATAAATAATCAACCAAAAAAGTTTATTTGCCATTTGGAACACACAGACAACACCAACACAGTCATAATCGTATTGACAGTAATTAATCTAGGTCTGCATCATTTAATTGGAATTCAGTAATTGACATGTGCCATTTTTGCGACCTCCATAGTGAAACAGACCAGGACCACACCTAAAAGGTAGTGCCAATCTTTGTTTCAGAATAGTAATCTGAACCAGCATGTAAATGTACAGATTTTTTTTTTCATTGCTCGTAAGGACTTGTTATCTGTTATACTAGAAAAGAACCCATGGCCTTTGTGGGAGATTTTTTAAAAACAAGTATGTAACCAGTCATCTATACGACTGCTTACACAGCAGTATAAACACTTGTGCAGACAAGCAAATACACATCGGTGTAGTCAGTTGTGTAGACAACCGATATAAAGTGGGTTTAGAACTTGTCTAGCTGAGCGGCAGGTGATGGATAATGGGGTCCACCACATTTGTATCTTGTCGCGCGCGGTTTATGTAAATTATTCACATGTTTGCTAAACCTGTCTTAAATATCTATTAAGCTTTTTAAATCCAGTGGTGTCTCGAGAACATACAAACTCTATGCATAAGAGCAGATTCGATCAAAGAATGGATTTAGATCTAAAGCTAGACCTGCCAGTGTCTCTGGCCTTTTCTTACCTAGTCTCAGATCTATGTCAGGAATTGACTTGCATGTACAAATATAAGACTGTTTTATCTATTGTCGTTCTGTTCGCTCAATAAGCTGTACTTTTAGTTTCTTGGCTTGTCATGGTCAGTGTGTAAAAAACACAACAAAAAAAAATCAGTTCTATCTATGTCACGAACTCTCTCTGGATGTTGAAGGGTGTTTGTCGTGGCATTGTAAGTGGCGATCAAACGGTGAATGCGGATGAGACACGCACAATGATGGAGAAATAACAACAGGAATCTTCACGTCGAAATGATGTAGAATTTATTACAGGTGCTTGATATCAATACAAACTTCAGGGCAGCTGTCTAGCTTCGATGCACACAGCTCTCACTGCATTCCACTTCTCTCACTGCAGTACACTTGCCCTCTCTGGAGTACACTTGTCCTCTCTTTCTCCGGCCAAGCCCTCATATATATACTGGCCCGATCTGAGCTACTCGAACTGTGTCAAATATGCTGGCGCCAGCACACGTGATATATCTCATACACACGAGATCTTACTAGACCCATATAGATTCTTCCCGAAGCTCCGCGGCGCTAACCACAACCTTCGCTGCATGCACACTACACACTTGCATGGGCCCAGCAAACAATTACGATCAACTGAACATCGCTCACAACACACTCGCATATACCCCGCATGCGCAATCATGATTCGTTACAATCTATGAATTAAGTCTAATGAAATCACACTAGTTTACTGCTCAAGTTGCACAAACTCATTACCCTTATTGACATTATTTTTTAAATATTTGGAGCTCTCATCTTGCTAGCCAGGTATTCTAAGTCTCAGGCACTTTAGGCGATATAATGTACTATATATTATTCTAGATCAAGTAATAAACTCATTATGCCTAAAAAAAATAATACTATATGAAATAATAATAAAATATCCAGTCTGTTGACATCTGGGTCATCAATCTGTTTTCATGAAAGAGTAGCACAATGTCTCACAGTCTATGTTTTACACAATGCATTTGGAAGAGCTTGTAAAATTAAAGTTGATTTTTAAAAAATTGTATTATTACAAAAAAAGACATAAATAAGAGATGAGAGAAAAAAGAAAGAATTTATAATACCCATAATGTCTGTTGTCCTAATAAAGTGACAGCCCTGTAATAATAAATTACAAAGTCTCATGCCAGCAGTCATGCAGATCGCTTGCTCTCTCATAACTGCACCATACTCAAACTTCATCATTACAACAAAGAAATGGTTGAGCAAATAAAACAGAAACTTACGCTTTACGTCATCATTTTATATTGCTGAATGTTACTTAAAGAAATCATGTTTGGTGTTTTGAACGCATCATTCTGTTGAACGCACAATTCAGATCAGATGCTCCCGCTAGTTTACTATTCAATTATTATTGCCTTTTTAGAATAACATCAAACATAGTAAGCATTTTTTGGCTTTATGTAAATAGAAACACTGATCTTTATGTAATAATGTTGTGTGCCAAATTTCAAATGGATACATTCAGCAATATATGAGTCCATTATTGTAGATTGTCATATAGATTTGGTTGATGTTTGTTAAATTTTCATTCTTATTAAAAAAAGTAAACACTAGAAGAGGAAATCATACAACACATGCACATTCACAAGCTTATTCACATCATAAGTGTTATTTTTTTACACAATGTGTAACCCCACATTTATATCAACATGTATCACATAAAATTATAAGAATTATTTTATTATTAATTATGCAGGTCTTTAAGTAGTTCTGTGTGCATATTTTCACATCTTTTACCTTCAATGTGATCTATTAATAGAATAAATTATGCCCATCATATCAGACATTTGAATACCTCCAAATTAAACTGACTGAGTAGATTACATGCAAATAGCAAGCCCCTATACATGGCTGAAACAATGGTGTGAAGATCTAATACTTTATCTTTATTTATTTCTCCACCTAGAGAGTCAAAACTTCAAATGACATTCAAGATTGGATAAAGGTAAGGTCTGATCATTCAGCTGGGATATGGAAATATATTTATGGCGTAATCTTTCTCAGTAAATTCATTGTATTTCTCATTTTTAATATCACTGTTAGTTATAATTCCTCAGGATGTACTTTTGATTACATGCTCAACAATTCAGTATTTCACTTTTCTTTCAACACATCAGGGAATAGAGGAAAGAGAAAAATAATATCAGTGATTGAAGTTAACATTTTTTTTCTTTATTTCAAAGCACTATATATTTAAAGGAATGCTCAGTATGATCTTACAATGTTTTCTTTTGTTCCCTGGTTTTGTGTTCAGAAAGTAGAGGAAGCATCCAATCATGCAACAGAGGCTGCATTTGGAGTTGTTCCCACTGGCAAGCAGAGAGGAAAGATGGCAGCACAGGTTCGCATCGGTCAGGCTCGAGAGCAGGAGCAAACCTACAGTGAAGGTGAATGGAATGACAATTTAATTACTGCAGAAGTAAGCTAGTTATAAATCTGCTATGACCAGGGAGAAAAACATAATCACTCAGCAAGAAGACCAGAAGTAATGGCTGTTCTAAATCAGACATGTTCATGAGTATGTACAAATTTGAATGCTATTTTTCTGGCATGCAAATGTATCAAAGCAAGTTTGCAGGGTCTCCTGAGTCTTGCTGTCTCTAATGCAATATTTGATGTGGCAGCTTTGAGTTAAGAGAAGCTTCTCAGGGTGCAAAACAGCAGAATCTGTTTGACCGTGAGTGTGACTCAAAAGAATGTTGGCACACATGTATGCCAACTAAGAGTAAAAGATATTGAACAGTCAAGTTCCTTGTGTATATAAGACATCAGTTAGACTGAATAATTCTATCTCTGTCTTTAAAGTATAAACAATCTCACCAAATATTCTTTTTATTCCATGTAATACATTTCACACAAAAAAAAGATGATTGAATTTGAATGCTTGAAGATTATTTTATATTTTTTATAATATCCTCAAGTATGATTTGTGACTTTTTTTTGATTTTAAGATGAAGCAGTCTGTATAGAAATTTAGAGATGAAGGCCATAGCACTAAAAAATTGGTTTTTTGTTCTCATCAAATTATGTGATTTTTAATCAGCTCAAGACCTTCTTACGCAATGGATGAATGAAAAAGTCAGATTTGATGACGATGGTGGCTATGATGACCTTGAGGCCTGGCGAAGAGCTCGTGCAATCAGGAATGGTGCTGTAAATGACAACAGAAACACTTACAATGATGATGAGGATTTCTCTGTTGAGAGATTAACTCGTTTGGCACTAGAAGATGATTTTGAGATAGATGAAGCAGCAGTATATGAAAGGGTAAAGAGAAATGCGTTGGGAGATGAAGGTGAGCAACTGGTTTACTAATACTATGGATCTTTCTGAATCCTGGTAGTGTCACAGAACTGATCTGGTCAAAGATTCATTCAACATACATTGTACTGAAAGTCCCTTACAATCAGCACAAACCGTAAGAATACATTACTCTCATCACATCACCATATAATATAAACTGTCATGCCATAGATATGAATATTGATGGCATTATAGAATTCTGACCCAGAGATAGGTTCTTTGCTCACTTTTAGGGTCAATTAGCTTTGTAATGCCAGAACAGCATTAAACCTACATTGCCAAACTTTACTTCTGGTTTTTCAGAATCACCTAACCCTGATGTCTCGTCTTTCATTATACCTGTTTTTTACCACCAGCCATTTTTTGACCTCTTTAATGCTTAGAAAAGAGTGTTAGGACAAAATTCATATTGATTAGACATGGTGGCACACAGCAGTTCACCATGTTTTTTCAAATGGGAAGTATATGATAAAACAGTGCAATAGTCTGAAATCATGTGCATATATGATATCTAAGTGTGGTGGATCATAGCATTTATAATTGTTGCACTTGATCCCTTGGCATGCTATGGCTGATGAGCACATCTGTTCACTTTGGGTCAATTGCTCATATTCAAACTGATGATTTCCAGTAGATTTTTTTGTCAGATTCAGTTGGTGATGCTATCGCACCATTTTTCCTCGGTTCACCTCATCCTCTAATATCCAGAACAAGTAGTTTCTGTAAGTAATATTGCATAATCAGCCTAAATCTTGATGAGGCACTATCATTATATAATTTCATATGAAGGAGTAAGGCATAGGTTTTTTTGCAACCAAGCTTTGCAAGATATTATTTTGGTTATCATTTTTAGTGCACACTCTATGGATGCATGTTGAATATAATAGGACAATAATTATCTTTAGAGAGAAAATTGTAAGCAAGCAAAATTTGTTTGAGTATGTTCAGATACTCAAAGTGTTCATGTTTTGTTGTTGTTGTTTTGTAAACTATTGTTGTATTAATCAACTCATGGTTTTTGCTGTCTGTTCAGATCCCTATGCTAATCTGTATCAACTGGAAGAAGAAGAAGCAGTTGGCACAGTGCTGAAGAACATGATGAGAAAAGAGGTGGTGAAGGACACATTCAAGTAAGTTCTGATATTGATCTTAGAAAATCCAAAAAGTTGATCTGTTTCTCCAGAGGGACTTGCCTGATATACTTTGTAAAAACAGATCATGAAAGTTTAAACAATTTTCCTTTGTTGAAAGAGGATTCATTCAAAATTCTTAAATTGCAGTCTAATTTACCTCATTTGAGTCTAATCTTGGAAACATAATGGAATTGCAAGTCAGCAATTTAGCAATTTAAGTTTGAACCTGCAACCCATTGCAGGATGAAGTTTAGAACCTTATTTCTCCTTTATTTTACCCCAGAAGCCTCTGAAAATGCCACAGCAAATGTTGATTCACTTTCTATCATTTTGTTTCAGTGGCTCACGAGATGTATTTTTTTACAGAATGCTACTTTATGTAAACCATACTGGTTGAACTTGAGCTCATGAAACAGTCATGTTAATTTCGAATTTTTTAACAAAAAGATGTAATCTGAAGTCTTTGATGGACATAGTAATGATTCTAGTGATGAACTTTTTTATTGTGCGATCCAGACCCAGAATCTTTCTTAATTTGTGGTGGAGATAGTATAAACTGATATAGAAAAATAATTCTGCATATATGGAAATTTTGGTCTTCTTTTGCAAGAATAACAAACAAACAAAAATTGATGGAATATACTTTTTTCTTTATGTAAAGGTGTGGTGCCTGTAGATTGTCATATGCAAATTATGCTAATGTGGAATATACCTCAGCATTTTCTGCCTTAAGATCCCTGACTCTGGATTTTCTGTATGGACTTGCTCAATCTTACGCACTCCTCTGCTAACCCACATACAGTGGCAGTAAGTGTTTTCTGTTGGGGGCAGTCGTTCATCATGTTATCTTCAGCAGACTAACCTCACTAGGCAATGGAAACAAAATGCAGGTAATTCCATTGTCTACAACATATTGTGCAACAATAGGAATACATCAATATATCAACAGGAAGGACTTGGGATTTGAAGGGGACAAAGCAAAGCCAGATCCTCGTACCAAGATGGAGTTACGACACAAAATGGTGAAAGAGAATAGGGAGAAAAGGCAAAAAGAGGAAGAGAGGAGACGGAGCGAGGCACAGATGAAGAAGGAGGCAAGACTGAAGGCCCAACAATTAATTTTGAAGGTAAAATTTTAATAATGCAAATTTTGAAGGGGACTGTATTTAATTGAAAGAATGTTGTCAGACTAATCATGTGCTTTTTTGTTTTTGTGAAACGTTTCAGCTGAAACATACCTAATGCCATGTTTGTTACAGTGGCTTTGAAGGAGCGTAAAAGCAGTTCATAAAAAGCTGGAAAAAAAATTGGAGGCTTTTGTCACGGACTTCAAGCAATAAGCAACTATTTACAACAGTTGTTGTTGTTGCAGGAAATTCATTGTGCCTATTTATAAAGGTTACTTTTTGTGAAAGTTCTAGTTAGAAATCAATACATATCAAAATCCTCACTGACTGTCCTTTTTTAAATTTTTTTTATTAAAACCTCAAAAAAAATAATCTCTACAATATATATATAGTGCTTGTCATTACTCAAATTATCTGACTTTCTCTGGAAGAAAAAAAAGAAAAAAACACTGATTTTAAGCCACTGAAACTGAGTTTAAAGATCAGTGGAAGAACTGTATCTTTCACTCTCCCCACTGGCGTCAACATTGTCAGATCACCAGAAACTTGTCGGAAACTAGATATTAAGTTGGGCTAATTTGGACCCACTGTATTCTGCTCTTCAACGGTGCAGATTCATTTCATTAATCTACACATTATATTTTTCTTGTTTTGTTTGTCTGTGACAGGAGCAGAAAGACAGAGATGCACGGGCGAGACGAGAGGACATGGAGCTGAAGAAAGAGATGGCAAAAATTCGCAAAGACATGCATGAAGAGAGAAAGAGAAAAGAAGAGGAAATGAGAAAGTAAGAAAAAGATTGAGGAAGAGTTGAGAAAGTAGGAAATATAGAAGGAAGAGATATGAAAGTAAGAATAGCAAGATATGGAGGTGTAAGGTTGGAACAAAGAGAGGATATAAGGGAAAGAAGTACCATATAAACAGAGGAAAAAATGAGGAAGTAGCACTTCAGAGCAGAAAAAATAACAAAGTGATACCCGACATTGCTGGAGATGATAATGCAATACTACAAATACAAAAAATATTTGAATGCATTTTTGAAATATTTGTCAATATTAGATTATCAATTTTATTGACAAATAGATTCATTGGTCTATTGCAACCAGGTTTTTGTTTTGTTTTCCATCGTTTGTTTTGATTTGGGATATTAGATAAGACCTAGCGGTAGATTCTACACTTGAGAAGTGAGGAGTTCCACATTAGGCCAAGTGGCTTCAAGAGGTTATGTTAGAGTTAGAGTTAAGGTCAGATAAAAGAGTAAGAGGATGAGATATAGAGTTGATTCAAGTTTGTTCATCATTATTGTAACATTTAGTTATAATATTTAACCACCTGATAGCAATAGACCATTGGAACTATTTTGGTAGCAATAGCCTCGATCAATACTTTTGTTTGTAATCAATGGCAGGAAAATCAAATGGACAATGAGGGGCCACACATTTTATAGGGCATAGCCAGCAATAAACTATACTTTAGTACACTTTTTGAAAAATCAATTTCTAATTAATGTTGCGGCTTAATTATCAAGCATGAAAAGAAACATATTTATTCTTCCAGAGAGAGAGAGGAAAGAGAAATGCTGGACAAAATGGCAAGGGAGGAACTGGAACGACAGAGAGCAGCAGAAGAGAAGGAAATGATTCACTCACACAGACTAGAAAATGAGCGACGAAAAAAGCAAATGATGAAAACTGAGAGAGTGAAAGCAAGGATAGAATCCAAAAATTTACAAGTGAGTTGGAACCACAAGGAAAAGATGCTTTAACAAAGTTCACTTTACCATTGAAAGTGAGATGATGCATTTTGTTGAAAGGGTACAGCAGAATATGAGCATAGTCCTCAAGAGCCCATTATAACTTTTGAAACAAAACGATACTATAGTAACACGACCTAGAATGAAAACTGGTTTCAATAAGCTACAGGAGAATCAACTGTTAAAGTTGCACATTGCTCATTATTGTCAGTGATTATCTCCTCATATTGAAGGCGTAAGATTTTTTGATCTTTCAAGTGTTTTCAAGGTTACTTTTTTGTGCATCAATATATACAATTTGACGTTTAAAAACATAATTTTCTTTAGACCACTAATTCTTCTTTCAAAAAACTTTGTTAACTGTATTTTTGTGGTGTAGGTCATTTGACTGGGAAATTACAAATCTGCTGTAAGTTGTTAGAAATTCTCTCCACCACGTGTCACAGTGATTGGTGGTGTCGGTAGCCTAGTAGTTGGGCCATCGGACTTGGGATCTAAAATTCCGGGTTTGAATCCTGATTGGTTCTGACATTTTGTCCTTGAGAAAGAAAATTTACACACATTCCCTGACTCGACCCAGGTTAAAATGGGTACCTGACTAAAGACTGTAAATGATAGTGTTAGATTTATAAGGATTTGAGTGCCAATCAGGCAGCTGCCTTGTATGCTTCGCAGGAAGCTGAGAACGTTTGAGTGTCTTCTTTGGGTCTGTTGGGGTAATGATAAATTGTAAAGTGCTTAGAGCTTGTACTTGCATGGGAATAAGCGCCATATAAATGCACTCTTTTATTATTATTATTGTCTCAGTGTTGCAAAATGTTGGATCATGACTAAAGCAGTATGGCATTTATTGGGCTTATATGCCTTCGAAGAAAAATCAAATCAAACGAAAGGCTCTAGTAAAGTTGTTTTTACTTCATTTTATCATTACAAGTGTCTGCACAGACATCTTACCGCCTGGTATGACCTAGTTTTGTCACGACGTCTGCTGATGGGGAAGGTCAAGGCTATGTCTGACTGGAAGTTGATGCTGAAAGTGTGGGGGGCTTGGAGGTCACATGTCCGAACTCGGCGATTAGAGATGGAGACAGAGATACATGAAAGGAATGTGATAGATGCAGAAAGGTAATGTCCCTGCCTGGTCTTCCTAACTCCTTCAGCTTGTTCCCGATGAACTTGTCATAGGTGACATTCAAAGTGAAAAAATTAACTTTCATCATATAACTGACCTTCAGTGTGATGTTATGAACTCATTGATTGGTTAAGTTTATGTTTCTATCAGGAGAGTTTTGATGAAGTTTTTTTGCAGCGAATGATAGATTCCAATTCAATGACAGTGCATGAGGAACCATACAGAGTGCTTCTTTAGCAGCAGAAGTTAATTAATTTAATTTAATTTAAATTCATTTCTGTAAAAAAAAAAAAAACTCTGAGATGAATAAACTTTTCTTTCACAAGTGTTTGTCGTCAGATTAAAACACTGATTTATTTCAATTATTTAAAAAGAATGATTTCCATCCAGGAATATAATGCTATAAAAATATATAGATATTAAAGAGAATAAAAAAAGAAACAAAATAAGTATTAAAACACTGACTTTTACCGTAGGTAATGGAAAAGTTTTGAAGCCTAGATATTACATGAGTACTCATTTGTGCATATTCTCTAAATATTTTCTTCTAAATAAGAAGTAAACTATCATACATTTCATTGACATCTTTCTTTAAAGTGGTTTATTCTTTCACTTTTCCTGGATCAGGAAAAAATTGACAGCTGAGAGACACTATACCCTTTGTGTATTGCGGAAATGTTTCACAACTTGGCAGTTGTTTGTGGCGGAATCAGTAGATAAACAAGAACTGGAAAAAGAACAAGAAAGGACAAGGAACAAAATGATGTCCTTGTTGACAGCTGTAGCAGAAGGAAAGATAGGTAAAGAAGATGGAGAGAAGAAAGGAGGGAAAAAGGAGAACATACCAGCAAATGGACCAGTGGTCTCAGCAAGATCAACAGACAGTCAGAAAGTTGTATGTACCATTACTATAGTTATTTTCTGTCTTTTTCTTTTTTTCTTTTTTTTTTTTGTAATTGATTTTTAGCATACTGAGAGAAGTAATAATGAAAGTGTCATATGAATGATATTTATATTTCTGTCAGATATCATCCCTCTTTTGTGCTCTGTCCTTTTTTACACCACATCAGGGATATGTCATAGCTAAGATTTTTTTTATTGTTTTGTGTCATTTGTTTTGTTTTCAGCTTTATAAATCATATATTGTTTAGATAGGGATGATTGTAAATTATAGCATGAAACTTAAATGTACAGTGTATTGCAGAGAAAATTAGAAATAAAGGTTCATCACTTCCAGGTCATAAACTTATCTAACTATCAGTTTAGGACTGTACAGTCTTTATTTCAACAGTAGGTACCTGAAATATTTTTTAGTTAGCCATAAAGAACTTGTATTTAGATAAACTGTAGTCATATTGCACTGTCAAATCAGGATCAAATGTTCCAGCAACCAGTCAGAAAACAGGCTTGGGTGGATGACGAAAACATTCAATCACATCGCAGTGAAAGCACCGTCAGTATGACTGATCAAAGCAGTGCAAGTAGACCCTGCACAGCTAGTTTGAGTGTTGCTGATAGAACCACTGCAAGTAGGCCCTCGACAGCCGGCAGTCCTCGGAGCAAAGGGAAGTCACTTCCAGCACAAGCCTGGCAGGTTTCACGACGGCATTTAAATTTGACTAAGGAAGAGATTGCAAATCTGGGTGAAGAGGGAGATAACTCATCACAGAACAAACATACAGATACAGAAATCCGACGACGGTAAAATAGTTGATTGTTGTTCATCTTTCTTAAGCATTTTAATCCTAAGAAAGTAGGATTAACTCGGCTTTAAATGGCCACCTGTTTTTTGGTGGGAATTTTCTTGTTTAAATTTGGAAATTTTGCCCAGACGGTGGCACTTTCCCAACTCTTCATGGATTTTTAACTGCCAAGGTTTCTTTAGCATGGGTAAAAATGGAACTCCGAAACATATTCACCCTTATCCAAGAAGATACCCAGAGGAAGCCACTGAGTCAGTGAAAAAATGAGGCAGAGGAAAAAGTGGGGGAGGGGGGGGGGGGGTTGGAGAGACAGGACTATGGGCACTGTCCAGAGCTATGGTTTCAAAGAGGCAGGACAAACGCTGTGGTTTCCACAAGAGATAAAGCAACAAAATGATATAAAAGCTTGATTTTCTATTTTTTTTTCAAAGTCAATAGCAGTCCTGGTAGTAAGATAATCTATATTTTGGAGATCTGTATAGATTAACTTTTCTCACTATTTCCACATTAAATAATACTCATTGCTTTACAGTTTAAGATTTCGTTTAGTCCTCATTGATCACACATCACACTGTGATTTGAAAGTTTGCTTGTGTTCACAGATTTGGCACACAACCATGGATGAATCGCCACTATATGGTTAACAACTTCGAGCATCGTTACACCGCCCAGCAACAGGCATTGAAGGAACAGCAAAATCAGATCCGGGAGCAGAAGCGGTTGATAGAAGAGCTGCAGTATGAGCAAAGACAACAGGCTTTGAAGCAGCAGCTGTTGGAAGGAGCAAATGCACCTCCACTGCCAGCTTTAGAACAACCAGAAGGTACGGATTGTCAGATAATTATAGTAATCTCTTGCCATTTTACAGTTCACCTGTCACAATCTCAAAACATTGCAGACTTGTCTATATACTATATGTAAATCTATATTGCAGGATACTTCACTATGTTGGGGGATGCTTCACTATATCACTGGTTTTTCTGGCCTGATATAGACTATATTTCTAGTAAAATACATGTACACCCAATATACAACAGTGTGTTTAGGAATGTAGAAAGGGTCTTAGAGTCAGAAAGGATTTGTAAGAACTTGGGAAAGTTTGTAAGAGGTGGGCAAGGTTTATAAAGGACTAAAATATATAAAAACAATACAGTAAATAGATGGTGTCTACTTCACGGATTCCAACTATCACAAAGGATTCTATATCGTAACTTCCATGGAAATTGAGAAATCGCATTGAAATTGCCTCGAGTTTTATTGTTTTTCTTTCTGCGCTTGACTAGTTTTCTTCTCCTTCTTCTTTTTTTATTAAAATGGTGAACTGTTAAACATGGTTATCATGTTCAGACATTATTCAGAGTCACATCTCTCTCACCTTTTTCCTGTCTCCTCTATCTATCCATCTGATGTCTCTGTTCTGTGTTTTCCATTTTTGCTTTTCTATCATCTGTCTTGGTACGATGTATCAAACTTTCTCCTCTCACTATGGCCACAACCCCTGTCCTGTCTGTGCAGTTCACCAGAAACAACAACAACAAAAAATCATGATCTTTTGACCAACATTGAATAAAAATTCTATGTATTCAGCACCACAGCCAGGAAAAGAAATTCCTCGTGGAGACGAAGGTGAAGCAGGAAAGATTACAGAGAACAGACAAGGGGAGACAACTAAGAACATGGCTACTACAGCCAAGCGAGTGAGCTCCCATAATGAAGTGATCCAAGGAGATAGCAATGGAGCTGAGACTGAAAGGTAAACAGATCCTTCGCCTCATGGTATGGTCTTTGCTCTCTGTCCTGATAGAGACATGTCTTCTTCACCATTAGCTCACTGCTGACAGGCTACGAATATATTTGTAGACACACATACACCTGGCTTTAAGAATCTCCAAATCACAAATCCGCTAATGGAAAGTTGCATCCATTCCAATATTTTTGGCATTGTGTTGGTTACATGGTGTCAAGTTTCCATTATTGTGAGACATTTAGGGTGAACTTTGATAATTTTTTCAAGCAAATAATAACAAGAAAATAGGGGTTGACAACAAAGAAATTTAGGATGAGATTGATTTGGATAGTCAAAATGAGGAGTTAAATAGTTTTGATTTTGAATACGAAATAAACAACAGAAATAGATCTGCAAACTGAAATAAGGATGATGATAGTAATGAACTCAACCCTGGCCAGCCTTTTATGTCTAGATCTACAAAAGCATTCTGAGGTAGACTTAGATCCAATGCTAGATCACGAGCTAGATCTACAAGACGAATGGGTCACAGCAATGGCAAAGGTGGTGACATAGCTAAGTTTAGATCTAATACTGTTATTGTGATAATGGATGGACTTGACAAAATCCACCTGATGGACACCTTCACAAATAACAATATTATAGATCTTTTAACTGAATAAAGTAGAGATAGGGGAATGGCTAGAGGAAGCTCAGGCTGGAAGAAATGTCTAGATCGGCAACTCCGATCAGACATTAAAGAGTTAATCTAATAATGTCAGCAGAAACTGTCCGTACATCAGGGTCTCGATAATGATATTTATTTATGTTTCCCAAAAAAATGATATTCTAGTCTCAAATGCAGCATAAGACAAGATTAATTACGACATTGTATGTTATTTAGAAAATAATTCAAACGCTTGAAATAGAATGGGCAAAAGGTTTGAAGCCTAAGAATTGGACACATATACAAGTTGTAAATCCACCCATCCATTGTTCCTTCAATCCATTGTTCTAAGTCTTCACCCATCCCTCCATCCATAATCCATCCATCCATCTATCTATCCCTCCATACATTGTTTGTTCATCCCTTCATCCATTCCTTCATCAATCCATCCATCCTTCCATCCATCCATCCACCTACCCATCCATCCATCCATCCATCTATTCATCCATCCATCCATCCATCCATCCATGTGTCCATCCGCCTGTCCACCAACTCACATCTGATAATCCATTTAGATTCCAGCTGACCACGTCCAGGTCTGAGCAAAGCACAGTTACCAATGTCACCAGTCTGACTTCAGCTACCAATAAAACACAAAACTCCAGATATCTCAAAGTTTTGAAAAGTACGTTCTCTAGCCTTTCCTTCTGTCTGTCGCACGTGAAGAAATTGAGAGTGATTTTTCTCTCTTTTGATCCACCTTCTTTCTCCTTTTTTTTGTCTCTCTGTCCCTCTCCAATCCTATCCCTCTCTCTATTTTCATCCACATATCGTTACATTCAGAAGACAATTGCCTTTTTGATATTTGGCTATTTTGAGAAAAATGGAAAAAACAGTTTCGTTTCACATATTACATTACACTCATGCTTTATTTCAAATGGTGCAAACCTTTTTAGAAATTCAGCATTGGAAACAGTGCTTTAAAAGCAGTGTTGTGAAAAGATGCAAAGTATTCAGATAGATCTGAACTCAGTTTGGTCAAAAAGTGACCTAGGCAATTATCATATGAATATGACAATATGGAAAAAAAATGCTATGAGTGGGATTTTTAATTGTCTTATGTGTGTGTGTGGCTTTTTTTTATATTTCATAGATGATATAATGTTTAGTTTGACAGATCATATAATGTTAACTTGTTTTGTCTGGTAGATATAATGGACAGGAATTTGATTACCATTGTGGACAGGAGTGACCACAAACTATAGCAGAAAATTTAAACATATATTGCAAAAGGATTGGGAGTAAAAGTTCATAAATGAACATATCTGTTTGATGGGTTATTGAATATAATACACCTGAATAGATGCACATAATAATGAGAGTTGTTATTTCATTGCTGAATATGTTATATTCACAGTTTGTTTTTGTTTTGTTGCTCAATCTCATATCTGCGCATTAGATATTGATAAAACTGAATGTGCTATTATTATAGAGCAAAAGGAATAAGTGTTCCTTTCATTCTTTTCTTCTAACAGTTTGGTTGCCTGTGCTGTATGGTTGTTTGTACATTTGTACATGTTCATGTAGTATTCTTGACAATTGTTTGTATCCTTTTCCTGTCTGTGACAGACATGGAGGAAAGAGCAGCAGAGAGAGCCAGACTGAAGGCTGAGAGAGACGAAAAGAGGAGAAAACAAGAGGAGGAAAAGCTGGTATGTGTTCATGTTATGTCACTTTTACCGTATGTTAGATCTACCACAACTATGTCATATGCCTTGTAGCCAGTCAAAATGAGTCAGTTGTCAATTTTCCACCAACTGAATTGTTACTATTACGTAAAACTTTAATTAATACACTTTCATATGGTGAAAAATGTCTAGAACTAGCTTGAGATATTGCAAATGGAAGAAGCAGGGAGTGATCCCTCAGCATCCGCTAAAATCAATAGAAAAATCAGCAAAAATGAACAGTTCAGTACATAATCCTATATTGTCACTTCACATATAAATATACGTATAAGCTGCCCACAAGAATAATACTTTCTTATACACAGATGAATGCTCTTTCAATTATGCAATATAAAAACATCACTTTCAACCCCTGATTTCTCTGTTCAAGTCCAGCAAGTTATATGACTCACTCTGAGTGGCTGTAAAACATTGTGATTCTACTGTACATTAGAGCTACCATAATTTTGACATATATGTTGTCTTATAAAAATCTAAGCACACACCCAATTTGATAATCTCTGTAAAAATGAATCAAATTTTGGCCAGCTCTTAAGAGATGCATTGATTTGCAAGTGATATTTTCACAATAATTTTGTTTTGCTATATAGTTAAAAAATGAAAGTACATATGTTATAGAAATTTCAGATGATTTCACCCGCATTTTCAAAAAGTTTGTCTAGGTTTCTTTATGTGCTCAACAAGGCTCATTGAATTTGATAAAAAACTTTGACATGATTGGTTTTTCAGTGGCAAGGCTTCAAATGTACTAAAATATTCACAAAGAGATTTTTATCATTTACTTTATAATTTCATGAGAGATTTTGTAAATTGTTCCCTCCGTTCTCTTCCCCGCCCTCAGGCAGAGATACAGAGGCTAGAGGAAGAAAAACAGAGGGAGATAGAGGCAGAGAAAAAAGCCAAGGCAGAGGCTTACAGACAAAAAAAACGACTGGAGAAACAGGTGAACTCCATGCTCTCCATTGTATTGTTGAAACGGTTTCTGAAGAATTTTGTGTATCAGTTTTTATAACTGACTCTCATTGTCCATTTAATCATTTCACCTACCAACTCATCCATTTGTCCACTCATCTGCCTTTTCCTGTCATTGTTTTCTTCCTCCCTTTATCCATCCATCATCCATGCATCCATCAATTCTTCCATTCATCTGTCCATCTATCTATTTATCCATCCATCTATTTTTCCAACCATCCATTCTTCCATCCATCCATCCATCCATCTATCCATTCTTCATCACCCCTTCACCATTCAATCTTGCAAATATTGACAAACATATTACATATCAGATGAAATAAGACATTTTTCTACACTCCTTTTATCTACAGAAAGAGGAAGAACGACAGAGGCAGCTTGCACACCAAGAGGAAATGAACAAAAGAGCAGATGAACATTACATTAGATCCATCAAGAAATACAGAGGCCTCTTACCCTTCAAAAAGCTTATCTCACTGTCCAAAAGGAACTGGATGAAAGCAGTGAAGCACAGAGACAAACAGATTTTGAGGTATGGAACCTTTACAAACTCTTTCATTCTTTTCTTCTTTCCTCCCAGCCTTCGTTTGTTTGTCTTTTGTTTTCTCCTTCAGTCCTCTCATCTGTCCATTCTGTCTTCTGTTTGTTTTTCCATCTAGCTATTCCATCCTTTATCAGCTTTCCTCTTCTTTCCCGTGGTGTTTATAGTTTATTCTGTTCACCAGAGTACTTCCCCAGACAGGTCATTTATTTATTCATTCACTCAGCCAAGCACCGCATATCTGCTGCTCTTTTTATCTTTTCCATTTTTCATTATTTGTCCTTTCTGTTTATTCTTTCCATCCATTTTGCTTGCATTCACCCTTTCTCCTTTGTTTTCCCATAATTTAATCATAATTTATCATCCCTTCCCTCCACCCTTGCCCCTAGTGTATCTCCTATACTACCATTAATATCAATCCCATTTTCCACGAGTATTAAAATCAGTTAGAACTCTACCCTTACAACTCTCATCTGTCTCACAGTTATTGAGAATGAGTCGTAAGTGGTTGGACTAGAACAGAGAAAGCGATGTGATGAAGATGATCTGACATTGATGTTTCTTTTTTAGAGCACATGGTCAGAGCACTAATATATCCAATGTTGTGAGGGGAATATTTAGATTTACATGCTGATCTATTCATTTGTGTTGATTTTTCTCCCGATATTTGTTGGTGCTAAATGATCACCTAATATCTCTTGAATTTGCAATATTTCTGGTGCAACAAAGCTGGGTCTGAACTTTTTTCATCACGTGAAGGTGTCTGAATTAAACTTTTCCATGACAGTAAGAACTGAATTCAGTGGAAAATTGACACACTACTCATTTTGCCTAGCAGCGATACATATATCAACCCCGTTCCCCATAAATGTTAAAAGAAAGTTAAAACTCCATTCATAAAATCCCTATATTTGCATTTGAGTGAGAATTTATCTTGCATGGTGCATGTGTCTCATCAACTGTGAATGGAATTTCCTTTTGAGGACAAATAAAGTTTATCTTATCTTATTTTGCCCTACCTATCTTAACTTTTCTTATCTTATCTTATTTTGTATTATCATGTCTCATTTTATTCTGTTTTTTTTCCACTTACCTCCGTGTTAAGGATGTATTTTAAAACTGTTTGTAATCACTGTTCCAGGCAAGTCCTGCTGGCTTGGAAACGCTATGCTGAAGATGAGGCAAACCAGAAGAGAATTATAGCAGACCAGATGCACCAGTTTTTACTGACCAAGCATTGTTTTCAGAAGTGGAGAAATGTAAGTGTTTCAAAGAAATGCCTGACTGTGCCACATAACTATGTAACATCATTGTGCATATTTCAATTTTGTCTCCATGAAATAGTGCAATAATGTGTTGACTTTTACTGCAGAATCCACAAGGCAATCACAGTTTTGTAATAATTTGTTATACAAATTCCGCACAATGACAGTGAAACCAGAAATACGAAAGAGTTACCATCATACCTCGAATAATAGTCAGACTGTAGATCTATCTGTTGTCCGTTTAATTCCTCACACCCGACAACATGCAATCAAGTGGTCGCGTGAGAGTTGTTGATGGAAAATCAGCACATCAGAGTACTGATAACAACAGATTTATGTGCCCATGATCGTAGAAAGACTAGTGTAAGAAGGCAGTTGTTCGGGATCTAGATCTAGAAAATAGATCAAATTTAGTTAGGCTTGATGGTTATGATGGCGGCACTGCCTGTGAGGATCTTTTTAATTTTAGTTCTTGGAATTTCCACTAGTTGCATAATTTTATAGTCCTATCCCAGGATCTCGTGAAAACTTACAAATCTCTTTCAAAACAATGAAAACCCTAGAGTTTTTAAAAGTGTTTTACTCTTACGTGACCGGTGATAAAATACGAGGTGGGGGGGGGTGGGGGGAATGCAAAATTTTCCAACTTTTTTGTGACAACAGTTTGACATCCCTGATTTCAGAGTTAAATTTGCTGAAATAGATTGAGTAGAAGTCCAAAAATTGTAATTTAATGGAATGGCCTAGTAAGGATCAACAAAAGTGATCGGTCATTTCCTTACCAAATTCAGCTGTAGCAACATGTCATCCCTATCATCAAGGTCCCATCTCATTTGTATTTTTTCAGTACAAATACCACCAACAGTTCCTGGAACGTCGGGCAGAGCGACACTACAAAGACAATCTCAGAGGGAAATATTTCCAAGCCTGGGCTGAATGGGTGGTGGTAGAAAGGCAGGATTCAGCAAAGAGATGGGAGATGGCTGGAGAATATTTCTTAAGGTAGGTGATCAGTATTTGGGGCTGTACATTTATGCTTTACTCTGGTTTACTGCTACTTTCACTCACTGACTCAATTAATTTGCCCAGTCACCCACCCATCCATCCATCCATTCATTGATTCATCCATTCATCCATCCATCCATTCATTGATTCAGCCATCCTTCCATTCATTTGTCCATTCACCCATCCATTGATCCATCTATCCATCCATTCATCCATCCATCCATCTATTGATCCATTCATCCATCCATCCATTGATCCATCCATCCATTCATCCATCCATCCTTCCCTCCATCCATTGATCCGTTGATCCATCCATCCATCCATCCATTATCCATTGATCTATCTATCCATTTGTTGGACCACGCATTGATCTATTCATCCATCCATTCATGTAGTCATCCATCCATCAATCCATCCATCCATTCATCCATATGTCCATTTGTCTGTCCATTTATCCATCCATTAATACATCCTTGGTCCACCCATCCATCCATTCTTGTCCATATCAGTATTCTAGTATTCTAATTTATTATCTTCCTATTTTCTTTCTCAGTAACTTGGTCAAGAAAACATTCTTAGCCTGGCGACATCTGCCAGAACGACTGAAGAGAGAAGAGGAACGACAGAAAAGAAAACTGGAGCTGAGACAGAAAGTTGCAGAACTCATTCCGGATTTTATTCCACATGAGTCTGTGAAAGTGGGCCAGTCCGAGGAGCTCAGCTGATATTGTTGTGATCTTTATTCTTGATATGCATGCGGCAATATTTGAGATGTGGTATGATGAAATCAAGCACTCGCCAATGTTTTAGCACATAGAGTTATTGGTATTGCTGTAAAGCTTATTTGTTTTCCTTTGCTGTTGGTGAAAAATCTTTGTTCTACCTTGAGTAGATGACGAGATAGTTACAATTAAAGACAACAGCAGTTAGTGAGCAAATGTCTGAACAAGTTTGTTTGTCCCTGTTAATCCTCACTGAGGTCATGTTACTAAATTACTGATTTTGGACTTTTACCCAAGATGTTTCAGCAAATTTAACTCTGAAACACATTTTAAAATAGACAGAGAAGTGCTTTTTGCAAAAAAAGATTTTGCATTAAAATTTCACTCGCTGTCAAAAAATCGTGATTTCTCCCGGTCGCCTCAGTTTGAGGAGTATTTGATTTCATTGTGTCATGTCTTATTTTAGCTCAGTGAATGAAACTTTGCTTCTTTGTGTAAAAGTTTACTTTTTAGTGCTTTGAGACGAATGCGTGTGTGCTTGGCCAACATCCCAGATTTATGTCAGAACCGCACTGTCCAAGGAATGACACTTAGCACATGATCAGATGAAATTGGTCAAATGGCAAAGGGAGTCTGCATTGAGAAACTTGAATCTTACTTATGGGATCTTAGGCTCTGTGAACCATGAATATCTTGGCACAGAGAAGTTGTACCGGTACCTAAATACATTTCTTTTACAAAAATAAAGAATAACTATTGTCATTTTAATTGATAGCAGTAATTCTATGCATATAAAATTTGGCATCCAACTCATTTCATATGATTGGGGGATATTTGTATCAGTGTGTGCTATATGAAGATAGTGAATTTTCAGATGTTAGTTCTGTGCAATGATCTAAGAATATCTTTACGAATTTGCTGTATACATTTCTGATCATAACATACTCATGTACCAGTGATGAGACAATGGGTCAGAAAGGATTAATGAATGGATCAGTAATGGAAAGGTTATTCTCTATAAGTGGATGATAATTATAGTAGTGATAGAAAACACAGCGGAATAAATAGGTGGATGGATGGATATGTGAAAGCATAGATGGATAACAATGGTGGATAGATGGATGGATATGTGATAGAATGGATGGATAATGTGATGGAAAGAATATATGGATAATGGTAATGCAGTAGATGTATGGATGGATGTATCTGTGATAGAATTGATGTATAAGATGGGTAGCAGTGAATGGATGGATGGATGGATGGATGGATGGATTGGTGGGCAGGGAATAGATGGATGGATGGACAGATGGATGGATGGACATGTGAAAGAATGGATGGATAATGGTTATGGCAGATATGTGATAGAATAGATGAATTATGAGGATGTGATAGATGGGTCACAGGGAAGTCGGAGGGGGAAAACTGTGAATGTATTGATAAAAAATGAACATGTAAATGAATAAAGAAAACTGAAAACCAATAAATGTCACTTAACTGCATGAAATAGTTTGGATTTCAGGGGCCTCCATGGAGAAAATCTAATACATGTATTGTCTTTTAGCATAATCAACTTGGTACAGATAAATGACAACTAAATGATTTTGTCATCAAACTACAGTTCACCCACTGCCTTCTCCAGTATAACATCAGATAACGCTACATATAAAAAATCTTCAGTTGTTGATGTGCCTCTAATTAAATAATTTATATACAATACTGGCAGACATTTTTTTCTTTTTTAGATTGTGGGTATCGATGGATCTGTGAGAGAGAATAGAAGGATAGATATGAAAAGTGAATAAATAATGGACGTTGATAATATGTAGGTGTATTATTATAAATGTACTTAACACAAAATCGGACAGACAGTCAGATAGGTAGACACACAGGCTGGCATGCAGGCAGATATAAAGACAGATAGAGAGAAAGACAGTCAGCCAGTCGGTGGGTGGATGGACGGATGAGTGGGTGGATGGGTGAATGATGCTTGGATGGATGGACAGACGACGTACAACAGACAAATAAACAGATCTTTTGATAGACACACATACAGATAAGATTGGGTGATTGGGAGGGAGTTAGACAGATGGGTGGATATATGGATGGGTGGATGGATGGATGGACGGATAGAAGGATGGATGGGTAGATGGATGGATGGATGGAGGGATGGAAGGAGGGATAGATAGATGGATGGATGCATGGATGGACAAACAGATAAACAAATAGATGGACAGGCAGGCAGACAGAGAATTAGACAAGCCTTTAGGCGATATGCATCTTTTTCTCAAGCCTCTACCTTGTTCATATTATAACTACCTGCACCCCACTATATGTGAGGTATGGGCAAGGTCAGATTTGGACCGTCCAGCAGTGGTCCTTTATCGACGCAAGATTATCGCCAATTTGCTCCCGGCTCAGACCAAAGAACAATAATCTTGGCATTTATCCGGCACAGTTCCCTAGAATAAGGCACCTAGAAAGGGCTAGGCCGCTCCATTACTTGAATTAGCCATTGGTTACCCGGGGTATCGCTGTGACATTTTGGCACGGAGTGAACAGGAGTCCGACTTTTGACTCGATAAACTTTGTGATTTCGCTCAAGGCTCTGGGCAGGGGCGTACAGCTGATAGGAAAGTGAGACAGTTCAAAGGGGCGCCATAATATTACTGGTGGGTGCTGAAAATAGTGCTTGTACTAAATACATTTACACCCGACAAATGGAGCTGCATCTATCTATCTGTCTATCGGGCTAATCTGTCTGTCTGTTCAGGTGCCAGCCTGCCTGTCATTCTATCTATCTATCTATCTATCTATCTATCTATCTATCTATCTATCTATCTATCTATCTATCTATCTATCTAT
>JBCEWB010133296.1:383-11152 GCA_039654565.1 Peronia peronii | reverse complement strand
TCTCTCTCTCCTTGTTCCTGTCTTCTGTCCCGCTTTCTTTCCTCTCTTCTTCTTGACGTGTAAACGTATCTTACCGTATTTGACTCAATATAGTCGTGATCGTGCTGATGTGCCGTTAAACCCTAATACAAACAAACAAATAAACAAACAATCCAGAGAAAATTTTGAAATAGTTGTTTTTATGACAACGCATTGTACTAATATGATTAAGAACGGACAACTTATGTGTTTAAGTGATTTAATATGAATCTCGTATTACAACAGTGTGCTGTATATAAAGAAGCGTTTCATTGCCACGTATGATCAGAGAATCCTCCGCCGAATCGATGCCTTGACATTTCTATGTCAATCTGCCCTTTTTCGTTTTTTCCTCTTTTTTCACTCTTAGGTATTCATCCACTTTATCCCTCTGTCTCTCACTCTCTATGTCCTGCTAACTCTGTCACTTACTTTCAATCTGCCCTTTTTCGTTTTTTCCTCTATTTTCACCCCTTTGGGTATTCATCCATTTTATCCCTCTGTCTCTTACTCTTTATGTCCTGTCAACTCTCTCACTTACTTTCTCTCCCATTCTCTCACTCTTACTCAGCCAGACTGTTCGATCTCGCCACATCTGTGTATGCGTCATACTGTTCATATCTGCCAGTTCAGCGTCTTTCCATCTGCCAATTTATGTTATCTTTTACATTGTTTTTTATTAATGTTTTGTTGACCTTTTATTGATCATCTCAGATTTCCCTCCCATTTTTCTCATCCATCTTTTGTTGTCTTCTATCTTTCTGTCTTCTTTTTCACTTGTTCCTCTTTTTTTCTGTCTTTCCTTTTCATCTGCGTTGAAGGAGGAGAAATCTCTTATACTCACTCTCGTTCTTCCTGTCTTCTCTTTCACATCATTCCCAGTGTCTGTCTCTATTTTTTATCATGTATATATATATATACACGTAAAGAATAAAAGATAGACAGCAATAAACAGAGGAAAAACATGGAGAGACAAAATGAGCGTGAAACACTACAATCATATTATTATTTTACCAGTTGCCTTAACATCATTGTGCATACGAACTTACGACAATTAGAAAGAGTGGAGAAAAAAAAAGAATTAAATGACAGTAATAAATAAATAAATAAATAAATAGGTATTAGTCTTGTCAGTGTTAATTAACTAGCACGCCAGATCCTGAGCCGAAGGGTGTGGACGGCCAGTACGTATACATACGGAGCCAACGACATCGGCACTGGTTTTATCGTGGTAGGACAGAGACGGCCGCGTAACCTGGCACACGTCACGGTGAGGGCGATAGTGCTCGCCTTGTTTGTTTGTCTTACACGTGTATCATTGTTAGTCCTGCCTGCTGCCAGCTTGTCACTCAGACACCTGATCCCCAGCCTGACCCCCCCCCCCCACCCCTCCCCCTTCCTCCACAATCCTCATTCCCTCCCTTCATCAACCACCTCTTTCATTATTCTTCCTAAAATAGCGTCAGTTCTTCAGAACAACAGTTGTATTAGAGCGGTATGGAATCTCTCTTCCTTTTCTTTGCTATTATTATTATTATTATTTTATTAGTACACCAGAGGTGAACTCACGGCTGCCCTGCGACTCAAAGTGTACGCACCTTGATTTTGGTATTTTGGATGATTAAACTGAATGTTACTCAAAGAAAACGTGTGTGGTGTTCTGAACGCCTCAGTCTATCGAACGTACAATTCGGATCAAACACTCTCGCGAGTTTACGACTCAATTATTATCGCCTTTTTAGGATAACGTCAAACATAGTAAACTTTTCTCAGCTTTATGTAAGTAGAAACACAGATGTATATGCAACAATGTTGTGTGCCAAATTGAATATGGATATGTTCGGCAGCTTTCGAGAATAAATAAGCTTTTTATGGGTTTTGTTCCTGATTTATAGTGCAGGTTCAATGATTATTTGAAAAGTGACTATGAGGATAAAAAAGAAATTAGTCAAAATTTAAGATGTCATAATTAGAGACACCCCTTCAGTCCCATCAGTATCCATCTCTTTCATCTCCATCCCCACCCCTCCCCTTTGCCCCACCTTTGTTTATATAAAAAAAAGTATTATAAGCACATTAAATGATTATTTAAAACGTGACTATGAAGATATGAAGTGGAGGGGCAAATTAGTCAAATGCTAATAATATTATGTGATGATTAGAGCCATGTCGAGGAGGAAATAAAGAGAGAGAGAGAGAGAGAGATAGAGGGTGATGGAAAGAGTGATATGAGAGCAAAGAAAAAGAGAAAGAGAACATGATAGAATGAAAGATAAAGATTAAGAAAGAGGAATAGTGGAGAGAGAGAGAGAACGAGAGAGAAGAAGAATAGAAAAAACAGGCAAGAAAAAAGAAAGAAAAACAGAGGGGAGGATGACAGAGAGAAAGATAGAAACCCTATAGAGTGGGTGTGAGGGCGAAATGCACGGGTTCATTTCTCGAGTTTGTTTGTACAAGTGATGACTAATGACGCTCAGCCACTGGTATAATTCATGCATACACATGACCATGCAGAAAATTTATATTGGTCCTATTTTTTAGTTGTTGTCGAAAGTACTGCCTGTTGTTGTTGTTGTTGTCGTTGTTGTTGTTGTTGTCGTCGTTGTTGTTGTTGTTGTTATTGTTGTTGTTGTTATTGCTGCCATTGTTTTGCTGTTGTTGTTATTGTTGCCATTGTTGTTGTTGCTGCTGTTGTTGTTGTTGTTGCCGTTGTTATTGTTGTTGTTGGTGTTGTTGCTGTTATTGTTGTTGTGGTGTTGTTGTTGCCGTTATTGTTGTTGTTGTTGTCAGTCTGTCTAGCTGTGCTTCTTCAAAAGAGACTACACTCCTCTTTATGTGGCCAGTCCTTTTTAGATATTTTATTAGATAAGATCAGACTAATGTGAAATTCCGGGAAAATCATATACATTAAAATTTACAGAGATTTTCAGGCCTCACTGGAACTTGACGACTCGTAAAGAAATAATGTGTGGTGTGTGTGTATAGAAGAAGGAGACGGAATTCGCATCCTTAATTACTACCGTGGCATAATAGGGCATACCTTACAGTAATTCATAGACATTATCTCTAATAATGGCGCTCGTTTTTTAAAAAAAAATTATTATTTATTGTTATTTTTATTATTAAAAAATTATTTATTTATTTATTTTTGTTTTGTTTTCTCGTTAGTTTGTTATAAAATGAGATGAGAGAATTATGATAAATGTTGATATTTCATTATAGACATTATCAGTTGTCAATCCACACGTGCTGTCTCGAAAATACTAAAAACGTTTCCTGTTGTGTCTGCAAAATCCTGGAGAGAGACAGATAACTTGGGGCAAAAAGAAGCAGAGGTTTCTTAGTGGCCAACACAAGCTGGATTTAACTATAACAATAATGTACTTTAGGAGTGCATAGAGTCAGCTTGATTAAGCATTATGATTATATTGCAGCCCAAGAATTGGACTTTCCCTGATTAATTTTCCACTTGTACCATGTAAATGACTTAACGCTATAAATATCTATGGCTCACAGGATAGATCTAGGAGTTCTTTGTGTTAAACATTTAAATGGCTCTCTTTAGTAAACAATGAATTACCGATCGCCTTGAAATGGTGTATATGAACCATGCATCGAATTTGGCAACAATAATAAATTAGGACTGAGATTTAATACGTTTGTGATCGATGGCAGCTTTTCAATAATATGATAATATAGCTCTATATATTATATAATATAAAATTGATAATCTAATGTTCATCACCAGCTACAGTACACTGGATGATAAAAAGGGGCGGAGGGGGTGGGGGTGAAGGTGGGGGAGAGGGCAGAAGAATGGGGCAAAGGAGGGGAGGGGGTGTGAGTTAAAAATACTATCCTATCCCATGCATTTGGACCATACAAATATTTCTAACAGAACTTCTTACTATGTAAGCTAAATCTGAATTATTGTTGTATTTTGTTCGTTTCGGCTACACCAATCTGGTCACTGATAAACTGTGCCTTTTCTCGAATTTTCTCACAATTATTACTAAAATGACTTCATCACTTGTGCTATGAAACTAACGATGACAGTTTCAGTTTTCTTTGAACGAAAGTCTGCAACAATTTCTTTAGCAGTAGCAAATCTATCCCTCAACTTTCTAATTTTTGTAATCTCTGTTAGTGCAGAGACAGACAGACAAAGCTAAGGATGAGGTGACCAAATATCTGCCTGTCACAGTGGCGTAATCCAGACTGATTTAATCTTCACTAGCTACAGAAATCGCAGAATACAGAAACGGAGAAAAAAGTAAATCCCATTTCAATGAGGGGGGAAAAATAAAGAAGAATTGGAGACAGCTCTGAAGTAAAGCTAACAATGTCATTATAAGTAATTCGAATATCTCCATCTAAATCCAGAATTTTAAGAGGAATCCACACATTTGTCTCTAATAACTTTAAAAGTTCCAATACTTACAGTGGTAGTGAGTTTTGGTTTCCCATTAATAACAGAGTATCATTGGAGCAAAATATGACTCGCTCGGCAGTCGAAGCAGCTCTTGCCTTGCTCCTTACTGTGTGAACCCTCACTGGGTGTGTTTGCTAACATTTTCTTACAGTTCTCTCTTTACATCTTTATTTTGGCTTAGATCCGGCAGGAAAGACTAGGAGTGGTTGTTGCAGGGATGTAATAACATTATATGTCAGTATTTGCCGTTTTTATATGGACCTCAAGAATACGAAAAGAAAATCAGTAATGTGGTTATTGCTGAGATGTAATTGTAACACTATATTATGTCATTATTTGCCCTGTTTTCATATGAACCTCAAAAATATAAGGAAACAATCAGTGACACGGTTATTGTTGAGATATAATAACATATTATGTCAGTATTTGCCCTGTTTTTATATGGACCTCAAGAATATGAAGGAAAAAAAAAACTAAATAAAAAATCAGTAACATTACAGGGACTATATGGTGATTAGGACAAACAAAAACATCTAGTAATTGAATGCCCTACAATAAAAAGTATTCATGTCTGTTTTGAAAGAATTTATCTATTTATTTTCTTCTTTTCTGAAGGCATACAATCGTAGTTTTTCCAGTCTTTAATTTTATGATGTTTGGATGTTTGGACCTTAAATTTTGAGTTTTAACCTCTCATTGATTTTGTCTTTCTTGTTTTCAGTTATGCTTTCTCCAAATTGGCTCAGTTGTGTGTAATACGATTTAGGCACTTTTCATTCTGAGGACTTAAATTCGTCTGGTTCAAATGAGCAAAGCCGTATTTCCTTCCATTAAAATGTTGAGGAATTGAAGCTTGAAGTTTTGATTGCTCATAGCTTTTGCATAGCTTCTGACCCTATAACAGTGCGGTATCTATTTAGTTCATACTTAGGAATGACGTACTAGGGCAGCTTGAAACTTTGATATACCTATAGATGGAGTTTGTAGAAGGAATGAGAAGAGGTGTTAAAAAAAAAGGATAGAATCGTGTTATTCTGTGGAAACGAATTGAAGGCATCGTATCATTCAATCAATCATATCATATACCTCAAGCTCTCAAACTTCTATCTATTGGACTTCGGGTCAGCCATGGTGTGCTGCTCGTGATATTTGTATTTATTTATTTATTTATTTAATTATTTATTTATTTTTTGAAAGAAAAATGATTTTTCATTTCCTAGTCCATTTAATCACTTTATCAAATCACAAACAAATATCGAAACAATTACATCCAGTGACTAGGTGTAGACAGCTTACTCTTTACAGAGAGGACACCTTTCAGTCTATAGAGAAGGGTTCTCTGTTCCATGCCTATACCCACTTATTTCAACATAAAACTATCCCATTGATTTATCCATGCTGTTTTGCAAAAGAATATAGAATGCTAACACCCGTGGAAAAGACTGTGCTTCACAAGCAAAGAAACACAGTTGAAATCCAGACTGAACGGAGAGGAACGAAACTTGAATCCGGTCAAAAAGTCATATCTTAAGTAAGTAAATGACAAACAAGGATTGTGGAAAAGTGTTAACAAGTTGTGATTATATGTATGGTTCTGGAAGCTTGTTTATCTATAATTTAATTCCTAAATAAGATAATAATTAACTATTAGGGAAATAAATCAATACACTAGATAAAGAAGAACATAATAAACAATAGATAAAAAGTAAAGAAAGAATAAATACTAAATAAATAATAAATAAATAAATAAATTAATTAATTAATCAGTTAATTAATTAATAGAGTTATTGATCTAAACTGTCACAACATTTTATACTGTTTGTGCCTCATGCAGGAGAAAGTTCTGTGTTAACGGCAAAATTTCAGCCAGCGCGTATGTAAGATTCTGTGTGCTCTATCACATTTAGTTATGAACAGAAGCCAACTCCTAGAAGATCAAAAGGCCGGTTTCTCGCTCTCTTCTTTCTCTCTGTCTCTCTGTCTCTCTATCTGTCTGTCTCTCTGCTCTCTCTCTCTCTTCTCGGCAGCTTTCCTCGATTCTTTCAACCCTTCCTCTTGTCTTTCTATCGCGTTTTCTGTCGCACTCTCTTCATATTTCTCTCTCTTTCCTTCATTTACTTGTCTACCTTTCTCTCTCTTTCTTTCTTTCTTTCTTTCTCTCTCTCTTCCTCGCCAACCTTCCCCGATTCTCTCAACCCTCTCTCTTTCTCTTGTCTTTCTATTTCTTTTTCTGTCGCACTCTCTTCATATTTCTCTCTCTTTCCTTCATTTACTTCTCTCCCTTTCTCTCTCTCCACCTCTCCTTCTTATTCTGCTCCTCTTTCCATCACTTTCTCGTTCTCACTGTCTTTTCTTCCTCTCCCTTTCCAGAGTTCTCTCTCACTGTCTCTTTTTTCAAAATATGTGTCTTATTTATTTCCTTTCTCAGTGTCTTCCTCACTCTCTCTCTCTTCCTCTTCTCCTATCCCTCCATGCTTCTTCCTCTCTCTCTCTCTCTCTCTCTCTCTCTCTCTCTCAGTGTCTCTTTCAGATCTACACTTTCTTGCTTTCTTTCCGTCGTGGACTCTATGCAGTACTCTTTTAACATATCTTCCTTTCTCTCTCTCTCTCTTCCTCCTCTCCCGCCCCTCCCCATTTTTACTCTCTCTCTCTGTCTGTCTTCCAGATCTATACTTTCTTTCTTTTCATTCCTGACGCTATGCAGCACACGTATAACGTATCCTTCTTTCTCTCTTCTTCCTATCCCTTCCCTCTCTTTTCCCTCGCCCTCTCTCTCTCTTTCTCACTTTCTTCCAGATCTACACGTTTTTTCTTTCTATCCATCCGGGATCGCATGCAGTACACGCTTAAGATGTCCGCCCAGCTCAGAACAGTAGAGACGTCAGATGCAACGATAACAAGGCATGTTCTTGCACTCACGTCGAGAGAAGGAAGGAAGGAAGGAAAGAAAGAACGACTGTGTGGAGAATGTGTGAGACACGTGCGGCCATCGGCGGACAAAAATCGCTTTCATTCCTAGCACTTGCCTAATGTAGGAACCCACCCTTTCTACTCATACAGCAATCCTGCTTGTAGAACAACTGACTACATCTGAATGGAAATATATGCGTCCACACATTCAAACATACAGAAGTTATACATACACATAGCCATAAACTGTAAAAGTGGTATAGCTGTATGGTAGAGGAAATATTGTATGGTACGTAAATATACTTTCAGAAGATGCACATATACATTAGGCTACCTATGGACATACAATTTAGTCTATCTGAAAGGAATGGAAATGGAACGGTGCCAACATTTAAACATACCGACATTATAAACATACAGTGACATAGACATAAAGATGGTAGATCACAAAAGTGAACGAAAAGGGAAAAAAGTGTAATACGAATATCTTCAAAGACATTATGGGTTTCCATAATACTATTACGTACCTTCAAACATACAGGCCTAATACATACATTATCATAGAGTTACAGTATGGTAGACGTGATATAGCTGTATGGGAGCCAAAATATTATTATGATGTGATAAATATACTTTCATAAATGTTATGGGTTTTCAGTACAATAGGCTGGCTTTAAACAATAATAACTGTATCAAAACTGCATTAAAAGGACATATGGTTTGATATATGCTTATTGATATGTTTACGGTAGATATACAAGTATTTCACCATATAGAGACTACCACTATATCGTCATATACAAGATCGCTATATACACATCTATATAGGTACACAGTATATGTACAGCACATGCTTACCTCATACATGCTAACCTCATATTTATATACAGTCACACGAACACTCAATTAGGATGTAACCTTAGAATACTGCATCAGAAATAAGGTGGAGACAGCAAACATCATAATCCAGAAGAAACACACACACACACACACTTATACACATACACACATACATCTGTGTACACATGCCAGTGCTGTATCAGAACTATGTAAGATCAGCAAACACACACACACACACACACACACACACTCACATGTACGAAGAAACACACGCACACACGTACACACATGCAACCACCTATGTACACACTCCGAGCGTACAAGGGCATACCTCTGTCAGAATCAAAGAATATGACAAATAAACATAAGAGGGCGACCCTGTATATGCCAAATCTAACTGCCAACTGAAAGCGCCGTAGGCAGTCAAACCACTGTGAGTTAGAACTCCTATACTCTCTTTGACTTTGACTTCAGCAGCTCCGTACCAGAACGATATCTAATAGGTAGTGCTTATTGATGACGACAATTATGTACATGCAATATGTTAAGGTGCCGTGTATGAAGTCTTTGCCAACAACTGATCTTCTTTATTTTGATTTCCTTTCTTTCTTTCTTTCTTTCAGTCTTTGTCTGTCTCTTTCTTTTGCTTCCTTTCTTTTTCATTCTTTCGTTCTTGTTCTCCTTTTCTTTCGTTCTTACATTCTTTCATAATTGTTTCACTCTATGTTCTTTCTCTTTTTTTTTTACGCCTATGTGTCTTTGTTCCTCTATCCACTTGCTTGACGATCCGAGCGACATTATGGGAACCATTGATAATAGCCATGATGTTCGTTACTTTCTGTAATACGTCTCTCAACCTCCTAGTGGAGGTTATCCCGACGGGGTTTTTTTTTTTTTGTTTAAAAACAAAAACAAACAAACAAACAAACGAACGAACAAACAAACAAATCATGTTTTTCCTAAAAAAAAAAAAAAAAAAATTCCTTTGAAAGAAGAAAAGTTTTGGTCACTCGTGGGTCCCTTGCTATTGTTGTTTTGGTCATGATGATAGAGTTAAAATATGAAAAGAAAAAGATAATAAGGACAATGAATTTATATATGAAGGAATTATGTACAGAAACGCGCAAGACGATTATCTTGAAGGAAGGACAACTTAGGTTAAAAAATTGTAGCGCTCACGATATTTTCATCAGATTCAACAACATATATTGAATTCTGCACAATAGGTTTATTTATTTATTTATATAGTTATTACTAGAAGAGCCACAGTCTTCGTGGGCGATTTTTAAAATAAAGGTCCAGCCGATACCGCCCTGCGGCTGAAACTGCATGACAAGCGTGCGCATCTCGGTATTGGTTTTTCAGATAATTAAACTGAATGTTACTCAAGGAAAATGTGTTTTGGGTTTTGACCGCTTCATTCTATCGAATTCGAATCAAACACCCTCGCGATTAAATAATCATTATCCCCTTTTTAGAATAACGTCAAACATAGTAAGCTTTTTTCGGCTTCATATGAGTAGAAGCACTGATCTTTAGGTAACAATTCTATGTGCCAAATTTCATATGGATACATACAGCAGTTTTCGAGTCCATAAGCCTTTTAGGGGTCCTGTTGTTGCAGATTTATAGTATAGATTTATTCATTTATTTATTTATCTATTCATTATGTACTCATATATCTATTTTATTTATTTTTATATACTGAGTTAGTTACTGGTTGAGAAATTTGAATTTCAACAGATTTCTACAAAATGATGATGATGATGACGATGACTGTATTCCTTACACACATTTTATTTTTTAACCCTGAGAAGAACCAACTCGGTTTTCGACAGTTTGAAAATGTATTTATTTCTTTTATCTCTTTTTATTTTTATTTTCGCGTTTTTATTGATTTATTCATTTATGTATTTTTTCATATTTGTGAACTTTTTATTGAAATAATTTTAAGGCACTGACTATTGCGACCAGGTTTCTCTTTTTGACCGATCAAAATGCATGGTCTGATTTAATCGGCCCATGGAATTAGAACTTGTAGATTCTAGACGCTAGACTCTGGAAGGGAGAAGTTCGGCGCCAGGCTAAGTGGCTTTAGGGTTAGATATAGGGTCAGGGTTAGGTTTAGTGTCCGGTTAGATTTACGGTTGGGGTTAGAGTTCGGATTAGGGTTAGGGCTAGCGTTAGGGTTAGAGTTAGGGTTACGGACAGGTTAAGAGTCAGGGTAAGATACAGGGTTTATTCATGTGTCATGGAACGTTTAGTTACAATATTAAGACCAGCTGGTAGCAAATAGACCATTGGGATTGTTTTGACCACCTGATAACAATAGCCTCGTCCTACTTTTAAATAGCGGTTGATAGTCTTTGTCTTCTTTAGAAACACTCCCGCTAAAGGATAACGACGACGATCATGAATTTGACCGTGTTCAATTCCTACCTTATCAAGTTCTTTATTTTTGTCATTTGCTTCTGTTTGGTGTATTTCACCAGTTGCTTCTGTTTGGTGTATTTCACCAGTTGCTTCTGTTTGGTGTATTTCACCAGTTGCTTCTGTTTGGTGTATTTCA
>JBCEWB010133285.1:0-11152 GCA_039654565.1 Peronia peronii | reverse complement strand
GGGGGAGGGGGGGGGAGAGAAAGTGAGACTAGAGAGAAAAAAAGGAGGAGGGGAGTGGAGGCCTAGCGGACAGACAGTCTACCATACATTGGCATAATGATATTCTCGAAGTCGATTATTTGTCATAGTCACTTCCAAAAATTGCTTTGAAAGGGGTTTAAAAGTGTGTGAATTTAGTTTTCTGAGAGAAGGGATGTATAGAACGATATATAAACAGGGTGGATGTTCGAAAAGAGAACGTACTGAAAGACGAAAAATGGATGGAAAGTTGGATTGGTGGATGGATGGGGGGATTGGTGGATGGATCGATGAATAGATGGATGGATAGATGGCTGGATGGATGGATGGAAGGATGGATGGATGGATGGATGGATAGATAGTTGGACGGATTGATGGACGGATTGATGGATGATGGATGGATGGATGGATGGATGGATGGATAGATGGATGGACCAATGATGGATAGATATATGAGTGGATAGATGGAGGGACGGATGGATAGATAGATGCGCGGATGGATTGATGGTGGATGGATGGATGGATGGATGGATGGGTGGGTGGGTGGGTGAGTGAACGAGTGGATGGATGGATAGATCGACCACCGGATAGAAGGGCGGGCGGATGGATGGATGAATCACATTTGATCGGTCTGTCGATTGATATGTAAAATTAAATCAGGATGAGACAGAAGTCATATTAAAGTTCCATGAAAATCACCATGCTTTCCCCTCTCTGTCTCTTTTTCTATGTTTCTTGTTTTCCCCTCGTGTCTGAACTATCAGGCCCTGTTACATCCCCCCCCCCTCTCTCTTGCTCTCTCTCTCTCTCTCGCTCCCTCCCTCTGTCCCTCGGTCGCTGGCTTGGCCACTGGTTCTACTTACTGC
Organism: Peronia peronii; assembly: GCA_039654565.1. Classification (NCBI taxonomy): domain Eukaryota; kingdom Metazoa; phylum Mollusca; class Gastropoda; order Systellommatophora; family Onchidiidae; genus Peronia; species Peronia peronii. The sequence goes on along the minus strand of JBCEWB010133285.1, from coordinate 10,268 downwards.
TCGTTAACAGAGTTGTTTTGAATTAAAAAATTATAAATTAATTAATTCTTACCAGATACAGGAACTGAAAGAGAAAAGAACAAAGGAATGTGTTAATAACGGGCACACTATATCTATGGTTTAGTTTAGTTTAGTTTTTGTAGGCCTTTCAGTCTGTCTAAAACAGACTATCTCGGCCATTTTCTTGGAAGCAAGTCCGACTACAGCAGAAGTTGTCATCACTTCCATGTCAGCGTCACAAAGATGTCCTGAGGAGCAACTTAAATCTATGGTAAAAAGGAGAGTTAAGAAAGAGACGACATCAGGCTAATTATTGTTACTTCCCTTTGACAGCCTATTTGTAACCAGGTGTGAAGTTCTGTGTGTACGTTTGAAACAAAATTTACAGTCAGGCTATATGGGATTCTCTTCTGAACAGTCAGTTTTAGTACAAGACATACAAAGGCGACAGTTTGATTTTAGTCGGAAAGCCAAACTAATACACCATATTTTCAGCTTGCCTAGTTATTTCCCTTTGCCCAGTACAAGCAATGCTGACCAGGTCCGACGGTGAGGAACTAGTGTAAAATAAGATAAGCATTGTAAAGAAAGAGTAACAGAAAATTAACTCCTGATCTTTGAAATATATGAGGCAAATAAGTTATGAATAAAAATGTCACAGTGAAAGACAGGCATTTTCAGGACATTATGAATTTATGAAAATTGACTCGTTTTCAGACAATAAAGGAAAATATGATTTTTAGTTGCTCCTCAGGACATCTTTGTGATACTGACATGGAGATGATGACAACCTCTGCCCTGGCCCGACGTGCTTACAAGAAAATGGCCGAGATAGTCAATTTTAGAAAGACCGAAAGGTCTACAAAAACTTAACTTAGTTTTTTTTTCTTCTTTGTAATGCTTGACTTATGCCCCAGTATTTACTAAAGGGAAGTAATTTGGCTGACGGTCAAAATCGCACATTCATCCATAGTTATAGATCTGCAGGGCATCTAAATCTAAAAGTGTCAACGGCCCATCTACTAAAAGACATGTCCATCATGTCAGCGTTAAACATCATCTTCTCAACAGCACAGTACTCTAACTTAATGCTCAGATAATAATAATTATAATGATAAAGAACATTTACATCGCGCTTATCCCCGTACAGAACAGACTCCAAGTGTTTTACATTCTATTTTTGACCCCAATATCCGATAGAGACACTCACTTTGATCTCATTTCCTGGGAAGCATGCACGTCAGTATATTAAAATATAATCTGCTATTCCTTAGCACGAATATTTATATTATCTTAGAAACTCAAACAGTCTGTTAATTTCAAGTGACATGTTTAGGATGAAATTTGTGGAGTTTAAAGGCTGATCATATCACTGGCCTGGTTCGCCGGTGTGGCAGTACGACTAGTGTAAAATTAAGATAAAATAACATAGAATAAGATAAGATAAGCGCATTTGTCCACAAAACGGAATGCACCTGTCCACAAAAAGAAATGTCATGAAGAATTGATAAGACACGACGAACAATATCTAAGATGCATTCATACTTACATGCGGACAAAAATATCCTGTATAAAGCATTAAGATAAGGTTGACTGCAGGGACATTGTCACAGCGATGATGAAGAAATGAATTTCTCTAACGCTCACGATTAGTTGTTAAATCTAGCAAACGCCCAGTTTTTTTCGGAATATTTCAATTGATTATAAAGTGGGACCATGGTCTTCCGGAATTATTTTATACTTTAACAATGCCGTGGACATGAGTAGACGATACTTTCAGGCTTTGCTTTTCTACTGTCACTGTTCATGATATTGTTATTTACTTCATCTTAAATTATTGCTTTCACTTTCAGAAATTTATGGATAAGTCTGCGAGCCACCTACCAAATCCAGCATCTGTGGGAACTGCAAAAGGAAGACAAAGATTGTAAATTGTAAAAATTATGTTAGTTCTTCATCATTGGACATAACTCTGACTTCTAGTGTGACATGTCACAATGTGCGCGTATGTGTATGTTTATGTTTGTTTCTCTACATGAATACGTTTATAGATTCCTATGGCCCATTGTGAACAATAAAATATACATTAATCCAACTCATCACACTCTGATCTAAATTGACACAAACCTTTCAATGGACAACTCCACGACTTTTTGTTGTTGTTGTTAAATAAACTAAAAGTTAATGATGAACCAGGCAGACATACCAACAGACATTCAAACAGACAGACAAATTTTTAATGAGCTTTCAGAGATAGCAATATATACTTAGAGAAAGAGAGAGAGAGAGAGGAGGGGAGAGAGATAGGGAGAGAGGGAGAGAGAGAGAGAGAGAGAGAGAGAAGGGGGGGGGAGAGTGAAATAATTGGAGAGTGAAATATTTGGATTTGATAATATAGATGAAATAGCTATTCACACAATTTAAGATTGAACAGCTCCAGTACAGCTAAGAATATGTGACTTTCATTGTGTTTTTAATCAAAGGATAGCATCTATTTTACTCATTAGGATGAAAATGACATAGAAAGTTAGGTCTTTGTTGAAAAGTATGCTAGCAAAATCTACTAGTTGTATGACAGAAAAAACATAGTTCCACGACAAAAGCGTAAAATAACTTTTAAAGCATTGAAAAAACGAGCAAACTATTTACTGCATATGTCATTTGATGGGATAGGTCACAACGATTCTATTGAATTAATACATAACGCTATTGACGCCTTCCTTTTTGATGACTTTATGTAATCGTTTTTACGCTCAGGAATGTCATAAAACACCATTACCGTAGACCAGTAAGGAGATGAAGTGTTTTGAGCAGAACTTACTGTCACAAACGCGGTGAGCTACTTTTTGTTCAATGTCATACAAGGCGTCAAATTTGGAGACTGAGAAGACGTCAGAGTCAGAAGAACCGATGGCGTCCAATTTCTTTGGTTCAGCCAGTGCAACGCCTACAGCAATCACTGTGACCTTGTCAGACTTCAGTTTGTTGGCCGCTGCCTCAGCTTTTAGAAAAAAAACAACAACAAAACAAAGCACATACCCAATTATTTGAACGTTGAACATCTTTCTTTTGTCCTTTATCATAAGCTGCGAGTGTGAATCGCCTTGTTCTCTATGCTTTCTATTATAACTTTCTCTTGCTCATCCGAGAGTCATCGGAACTCACAAAAGGGACAGACATGAATACAGCTATAGGGAACTAGTGCGGCAGCCGCCTTAATAGTGATAAAAAAAATGACAATCTTGAAAAGCCAGTGGAAAGGCTCACTCTAGTGCTAGGGTATTTCCATGACTTAGAGTTGTTATATTATATAACCAAGGCACATCAGTTTTTATATCTGTATTTACCGGTATGAGCTGACTGACTCCACTCCATAATAGTTGGTCACTTGCATAACCTTTGTTTGTTAGCTGCTGTTTGTTTTGCTGAATATTGCCTGTCTCTCTGCGTAAGATGGCTACTGATTCAAATATTTATCCCTGCCTTTATCTAAAAGAACATTTTAACAGTGCAGGGAATTTGACACTACTGGCTACGGATGTTGCGCCAACCTGAGACTCTAAATTGACAGACGACCTACATTAGGAGAGCGTAAGACACAGCTACTCCTCACAGCTACTGCCTTAGCTACTGTTGACATACACACTGCGTTTATGGCTCTGTTCTTGGAAGAAACTAGGTATATATCCTAGAAAAGGAGAGGTGGGTTAGATAAATGGAAAACTGATGGAGGATGAGGGATAGGGGCTTGCGAAAAAAGGAGAAACAAATTTGTCAGAGCAAAAAAAAAAGCCAAAATGCGGGTTTGCTTGCCTCACCTAACGCACAGCAAGGGGCTTGACTGGCAGAAGACGAAGATTCTTGCAAATGTATTCCCTATTTCATTTTTATCTGAGCAAAAATACAAGGTGGTTTCCTAACTTGTTTATTTAATAGGTTCAGAAGCATGAATCCAATCATCCTGTGTAAAACGAAGTATACAAATTTATGGTACTAGTTTTTGATCATAATTTAATTATTCCCGAATTTATTCAAAATACTCCACTTTTACGATATTCAAAAGTCGCCTAGTGCATCACTTTATTTTTTATAACTGCGTTCGTTTCTTTTTTTGATATGTCATAGAAGGTAGGTTGCAAAACTACGGTCATCCCTCGCTATATCGCGGTTCACCTTTCGCGACTTCACTGTATCGCGGTTTTTTTAAAAAATATGTATATGTATCCTGTCCTAGCTTAGCCTAACCTGACCTTATACGTATACGAGAGTGTACCGCGATACGTTTTCGGAGCACAAAACAAACAAACTAAAAATTCATAAATACCCAAGTATTTATAAGAGTATGGGGAAGGGTAATACAGTAGACGGAGGGTTGATAACAGTATAGGGGAGGTTTATAAAGGTTTCAAATGTATGTAAATGACAAAATAAATGTAGTATCCCTTCTTCGCGGATTTTCGCTTATCGCGGGCTGTCCTGGAACCGAACACGGACGATAAACGAGAGAGTACTGTACATCTCGATTTTCTTGAAATGGAATGAAGTGGTTCAGAATAAAGTCGTTTTTCTTTCATTGTACATTACGTAGAAATGTCCTGATATGCTTGTAAGCCTCGGCCCAGTGTAAGTTCCGAGGCAGAGTGGGGCTTACGATCTGTGTCTAAACATACCTTTGATCAGAGACTCTCCATTGATCTTTAACTACTTACTTTGACTATAAGCGTAGGATATGTTATCAGTAATAACAATGACGATCTTGCTGGATGACCTCCTAGCACCTTGAACTGTGCTGAACATCTGCTGGTCAATCACCACGTCCAGTCCCAGGTATGTCTTAGAGCCACCCTTCACATAAGGGATAGACTTCAAGGCCTGAAAGAGACAAACAAGTATCAGATATTCCCCTAGACCATAACCTGAACCACACGGTCATGAAGAAGAATGTACCAGGTTTGAAGGTCCAAATGAGTTGTAGGTCGATTTTCCATGAAATTGAATTATCCCTATCATGTAAAACTTTCATGTGTTGAAGAAAAGGTTTGATCAATTTTGATTGTGATGGGAGATATTTGCAAATTCAAAGAACTCACCCCCCCCCCCCCTTTCCACCCCCACCCCCATCCCCCACCGCATAAATGAAAAGTTTGGAACATAAATCAAAAAATTTATTTCACAACGTCTTGATGTACATGGTATTCTGCCTTCTTCCCTCCCAATACCAACATTTTGTTTAATTCAAAGGTTGGTGTTCTTTTAATTTTTGCAATAAGTTTATAAAAACAGACCACCTTCATTACATTCAATCCCCGATTTCTCTGTTTTAGTCCAGTGATTTACGACAATTCTGATTGGCCTGTGTAAAAGGACACTTGTCGCCACAACAAGGTCTTTTCTTACCGTAAGGATAGTTATTTGAACAGTTAATTCATAAGCAAAATATGGAGAGTAAATCTTTTCACCGGATTGACCCTTGCGCATTTCTTGAATTGAAATTTAGTGGCTGGACATTAGAATTCTGTTACATGGTCCCGTGATAGGATAAAAGCAATAATGATTGACTTTTGCTTTGTTAAAAGGTGTGGTATTTTTTGTAACACATATATAACATTTGAACAAAAAAAAAAAGGTAAGCTACAAATTTCTGGTAGACTCTTGATGCAAGACACAGTTACCGAGTTAAGGTGAGTTTATTACTATACCATGGTCGGTTTTAAAGTAATATCCACAGTGATTAACAAAGACCACGAAAACTGCCTTGTGCCATGCTGAGTTAAAACTACATAAATTTTTAAATCCTCAAAGTCAGTTCTAGAGTTTGAAAGCGGGTACGGAACTGGTGGGTTCCAAATATATAAGGCAGCAAAGTTGTCAATAGCGTATCGTGCTACACGTATTTAACATTTTCAATCAAAATAGTCAAATGTGCTGGTGATATATAATTATAGTTTAAATATAATGTTCAACGTTCGAGAAAAACATTAACCTCTATTACATTTGACCGAATTTCTACTCATAAACTACAAAGAAATTCCATTCAGTGTCCAGACGAAACAGCGAGCGAAGATCGAGGGCATCATTAGTTAACTGCACCTCTGCTTCAAAAGAAGAGGAAGATTAAAAACAAGAAGAAGGAAAGTCAGAAATGGGCAGATCATTTCAGGGATGTTTACCCGTGACAGAGAGGTGTGATCCCTGTAGGTGTTGAGGTCAAATCTCTTCTGTGCTGTACTACTGAACACCACAGCTCCAAAACGGACGTCGTAAGGTCCAATTCTGAAATGCTCGCTAAGTCTGTTAGCAAAGTCCAGCTGCTTCCCGAAATTCTTCACACCGACACTGCCAGACGCGTCCAACACGAAGATGATATCAGCAACAGCAGGGCAGGGTGTCACTGTGGGGCAGATGTTGAACACAGTACAGAAAAAAATACACCCAGACAACGTAACAACTCGCCTGAATAAAACAATCTTTCTGTTGAACTATCATGAGAATAGGGGCATGACTTGCTCTGAATCTCTCACTTGATGGTAGGTCGTAGTGAACAGTAGTTTGAGTTGTGGTGTGATGGAAGTGTTCCGTCTCTATGTTAACATTACAGAATTGACTTCACTGTGAACTATGAACTCGTAACCACATTATTTTTTGTAGCGACAAAGGACAGAATGAAACACGAATTCTGTGTATTTTAATTTTTAAAAATCTGACATTTTGCTCCATAATTCCCTGTTGAAGATATAGAAAGAGCCTTGACTTTGTGACTGGAGTAAACCACACCAGGAAACGTTCTAATTGTTGACTAGAAAATGAAAATAATTTTAGTACTTTTCCTCAGTTCCATCTTTTCTCTTCAACATCCAGACATTATCGTTGAAATTGAAAGAAAACAAAGAAAGAAGGGAATTCACGAAACAGGTACAAAAATAAAAAACAACCCAAATGCAATAAAAGATAAAAAATTCATGATAAAGGACAATATCATAGTGATTTTTAATTACGGGAAAAATAAAAGAAAGAGGCAAGAAAAAGCAACTCAGCAACAAAATAAACAAAACAACAACAACAATGAAAACAGCAACAACAGCTAAAAATAATAATAATAATAACAAAACAAAACAAAACAAAAATAAGGGAATGAATCGAAGAAAACATTTAAGAAGAAAAGTTTAATGGTCGTGACAGGATACGCAGACTGAAATAACAGGCATATTTTCAATAAGACAGATTCATATTAGCACAGAATGAAAACTGATACACATAAATCTCGCTGTATCATCAATATAGCTCCTCATGAGGTTGACAAAATGATATAGATATTGTACATCATAGATATCACGATAGTCTGTTCTAATGTTGCATATTTGGATTTGCTCTTTCATGACGAAGCAACAGAAGATATAAAACATACAAATTATTAATTTTTCTCTGAGTTCTCCCAACGATGTTATTTTGTGATATAGTGTCCCTCATTTCTCATTTTATTCATCTCCAGTTCCACTCTCTAAGTTCCAGCTCACAGTTTCAAACTGTTACATACCTGCTCCGATCGAGTGACCATGATCAATATCTGCGTCATCTGAAACATTGAAAGTAAAATGTTCAAACGGGCTTCATTCCTGTTTCATCAAATTGGCAATAATCTTCAATCACAGAACAAAATTTAGTAGATCGCGACATCTGTTATCTGTTGTATACGAATATATCTGATTGAGATCTACCACACCTTTGGCTTTTTCTGCTTTTGGAGATGGTTGAAACGGTCTGTATTCTTTATTGGTGCTGCGATGTAGTTACTTAGATTGGTTTCCGTTCTTGCTCCTGGGGTGCCTTTCATGACTGAATTTATCGACGAATGACGAGCATGGCCCATCGCTGTATCGCAGGTGACTAGCAGTGTTACTGTATTGATCTGATATTTTTCGCTTTGTTATACCGTGTTTTACTGGATTATTTGTGACCCTCGCTTCTCTTTCAATTTGGGAAAGAAACTGAGCTATGCCTGGCAGATCTATCTTTAACTGTTTACAGTCAGTCATTAAGATGTTTGAGAAATCCAGTTTGGCTATCCCCGGCAATGTTGTAGCCAAATCCATTCGTTTCGTATGCACTAACACAAATATCAAAACATATAAAATACATATGAGAGCGAGAGATAGAGACGAAGGAGAGAAAGAGAGAGAGAGAGTGAGAGACAGAGAGAGAGAGAGAGAGTGACAGATAGAGAAAAACAGAAAAGATGAAATGGACTCACCTTTCCAGATTTTCAAGGGGTCGGTCTTAGTGCTGATAACTCTGCCTCCCAAATCCACGGCTGTGTCAGCAGCCGGTACGATCGTATTGCCATCCTTGTCCACAATATTGCCGGCTTTATCAATGACAATGCCTACAGCGCCGCTAAGAAATTGAGCAGTTTTGTCAAAGGTTTCTTTTCCTTTGCCAAAGACATCACCGAAGAAGTTTCCCACTGAAAGAAAGAGAGATAGTCAGGGGCAGATGAAAGGGTGGCATTAAGTTCAGAAGTCTGAAAAAGGTTTGTCGTAAAGTTCAGAATTAATTATATCGCTATGTTTTTTTTTTATTTCTTTTTATTTTTTGCTGTATCTTAATCATGTAAACTTATATATGTATATATACCGCTAACAGTAACGAAAACCGTTATGTTTCGACAAGATGGTGGCTACTGAAGAATGCAATCTTAAAATGTGTTTGTATCTCACTGTGAGTTTTGGGTGAGTGTGTGTAATGTGTGCATCTCATCCTTCAGTCTCCCAATCTTTTTTGTTCCCAAACAAATCATGTAAATGGGTGGATATGCCATACATCTTACTCTGGATGTTTGCAAAGAAACAACAAATGCATATAAATCTATCATAGAAACTCACTGAAAGCGGATGTATACAGAGGCATAAAGCGTCCACAATTTACTACCCTACAGAAAGAGGTTAAAGACCATTTTTTCAACAGCTCGTAATAAAGAAAGCTTAACCCACTCATTTCAAAACGTTTGCAGAAGTTTACACCAACCATCGGCCTTAGGTGCAACGGCAGTGTCCTAAAAGCTGAACCGCGTTTAAACAATAAGGTTGAAGAGGTCCACTCTGGTTTTCATTTTTTTTAAGGACATGTATTGAAGCTGTTCCATCTTTGTTCTTGCACTGCTTGTCATTGCTGCACAATGATGACCCATTTAGGTACCCCATTGTTCTTGTTAAAAATAAACATGCAACGAGAATATTTATTGATAAACATTATTATTCATGTTTGCTTTCCAGAATATTATCAACTCGTAATCATTCGTCGTATGCAGTTCATGAGTGTAAATGGTCCCAGTTAAGTAGACGTACTCACCGCTCTGTAGAAAGAATGCTGAAGAAGTACCAGTGCAGATCAGCAGGATGAAAACTACAGAAAACTTCATTTTCCAGAGAACCTGATAAGAGACAAAGCTAAATAAGTATATTATATGCTTGATAAATTCCGGCTTAAAAGTTACAGTGGCGACCCACACACACTATCAGTCGTGTTTAACTGAGTATATCCATAATCGAACTGTCCACTCTATTCAAAATTAAGCAGAAGTCAACTGATAAGAGACTAACAATGATTAAAAAAAAAATAAAATAAAAAGTATCTTAACCAAGATGTTTGTAAAAAGAGGATTGCAAAATGCCTATTGTAAATCTTGTTGTACTGTCATTAACAGTAAAAAACACTTTTAACACTTTAAAACACTTTAAAACTTTAAAAGAAAGTCGAAAAAAAGACTGTTTCTCATGAGTTTTCATGAGTGAAAAAAAAAAAAAGATTCTGCCAAATTAAAGTAAAAATGACAAGAAACTTATAATTGAGCCTATCTATTATTTAGTCGTTCTTTGAAAATGAGTATCCACAACGCCAATGCTAGCGTGAGTGACGAAATTCCACATGACATTTACGAAGTGATGAACACCTAGGAAATATAACTAACCCCCCCCCCCTCCCAAAGGACAAAATGTGAACCAGCAGATGTAAAGAAAGATAATACACGAACAAATTACGAATAAACTGTAAGAGACGGTCAAACCCCCAGCTGGGGAAGCACACAGGCGTAATTAAGGGATCGAAAAGAAAACACAACATCTGGAACAAAATTATCAAAAACAAATATCTTATTTAATTTAAAAATCAGAGAGAGAGAGAGAGAGAGAGAGAGAGAGAGAGAGAGAGAGAGAGAGAGAGAGAGAGAAAGAAAAACAAACAAAAAGATAGACAAACAAACAGATAGAGAAAGA
>JBCEWB010133274.1:0-11152 GCA_039654565.1 Peronia peronii | reverse complement strand
TGGAAACAAAACATAGAAAATGAAAGAGAGAGAGAGTGGGGGTGGGGGGGGGGGTGGGTGGGAGGGAGAGTGGGGGAAAAGAAAGAGAAAAAAAGACAACAGAGAAAGAAGTAGTAATGTTTATACTAGATCTACCCCCCAAAAAAAAAAGATTTTTAAAAATGCATAGCTAAGGTTACGATTACGTCGCGCCATCTTGTCTATGTGAGAAGCAAGATCTATTCCTATGCACTGGCTCTAGTAAGGGTATTATCAGAACTGAGCAATTTAAAAAAGAAAAGAAAAGAAAACCAATTGACAAACAAATTAACTGAGGGAAGGAACAAAAACTCAAGAGAAAAAAGTAAATATATCTATCATACAAAAGCACTGAAATGGCAAGAGGGAGAGCTAGAGAGAGAGAGAGAGAGGGAGACAAGAAATGTCCCCCCTTCCGGGCCTTTTCCAGTGTGCTGAATTTGGTGTTTTCGAATTTCTGTTTCCGCTGCCGCTGGCCGCAGTTTACCCACTTCTGGGCAGATCGGGAAAGATGATGAGAAGACCGAGTCGGTATCATTTCAAATGGAATAGACAATAGCACTTTTATTTAGCATTATTTGTTTTATTCCCTTCTTCTTTACTCCCCCCCCCCCCCCCTAAAAAAAGGTAGAACAGCCTATGGATGGGCCAATGTTGACCTGTCATAGAAATAGCTAGAAAGGACTGCAAGGAAAATAAAGAAGAAGTAGAAATATTGTAGATAATATACAGTATCTTAGAGTGTGTGAACGCTGTATGGAGACAGACGGACATACAAACTACAGAAAAGTTGTAAAACATAGCACGAGGAAGGCCGGGTATAGTTTTGGAATTAATTCCTATAGTGCAGGCATAACGTGAACTCCTTTGGCTCATGTTATAGTTAGAAAAAGGTTTGTTTTCAAATAATTGTGGGAAAACACACACACACACACACACACACACAGAGAGAGAGAGAGAGAGAGAGATCGGGACAAAGCTAGAGAGAGAGAGAGAGAGAGAGAGAGAGGGAGAGAGAGAAAGCTCAAGTACATAATAACTATCAATATTCTGTTAAATCAGGGCGGGTTTACTGAGTGCTCATTTGTGGCTTACTCCAGCGTTTTGAGTTACACCTTGGCTTTTTTCAATGTTTAATTGCACCGTACCTTTCACAATTAAGCGTTATCTTATCTACCTAGCTTTCTCAAACTTAGCTTAAAGGCAGGCGGCGTCGGCTTTTCTCCTTCTTTAATTTTCCCTTTGCATTTCCGTATTTGCTGTTTCTCAAGTCCATCGGCGCATGCATGACCGTGCATACTGCATATTGGACTTCCTGTTGGCTTTATGAGAAAGCATCGGAACACACGTAGTTACACCTACATGACAGTAAGGAATAGAGTTGCCAAGCTTGTCTTACCGTCCCTAAAAATAGTCTCCGCCAAAATAATTATAGTATTTGACAGCACATTACAATATTTAAGCAAATGGACCATTGTAAAATGGGCTTAGTTACCCCTTTCAACCTCCTGCGGATGGTTATCTCGACGAATAAAATGAGCTGACTTTGCGAGTTTGTGAATTTTACTATTTCATTGCGCACCTGAACGGCGTAATTCCCATTTAACAAATGGCAAATTCAAGATGTTTGCAGTGTCGTACCACGGCAGTTCAACAGAATATTTCTTGTCCCAACATCTTGTTAACATTTAATTGGCCAAGTTTCAGGGTATAATTTTATATGGCCTGCCTAAGTTTCACACAACAGAATCTGAATGACTTAAACGAATTCTGCAAGGCAAACATCTTAATGACCTGTCCAAGTTTCATACTACTTAGTCTCGTCAGTCTGACCAAGTTTCTCGGTGCACTGGCTAAACAGCTTGACCAAGTTTCACACAGTTCATGGTCTAAATCATCTGGCCACACTAAATTGTTCAGTATATAGTTCCCCCCCCCCCAAAAAAAAAAAAAAACTGACCATGTTTCATATGGCAATGTCTGCATGATCTGACAAGGTTTTCTGAGGTGTAGCTTTCGTTAGTTTGACAAGTTTCTGTTTATATTATCTAAATGGCTTGGCCAAATATCGGAGTGCTAGATCTAGTGTAAATAATTTGATCAAATGTTCACACTTTATAATGCTTATACAGTTATCTAACTTGATCAAGTTTCACGAGGTCTGCTTTCGTCAGTTTGACAAAATTTCTCCGAGCATAATCCAGATGACTTGACCAAATTTCACGATGCGTAGTCTAAATAAGTCAGATGTCGAACAGAAAACGCCACACGCCCGTAGCAGCTTGACTATTCCAACGATGCACGATGTTCTAGTGTCGGAGTAAAAGGTTAAAATAATTGCAGGTAAATTGCCAGCATAATCGTCGGGAAATTTTGGCGTAGTTTTTGCCAAGCTGGCATGTCCGCGTGTTGACTATGTTTGTGGATGCCTGGCAAGTGTTACATTCTTGCTTAACCCTAAAGGTGTAACAGAGGTCTATCTGCTCCAATACTCACTCAATATTATCTGCATTTGAACTATTTTTCACATTACGTTCAACACGAAGTAACTTGGCCCTTGCTTGTGATGGCACTAGGCCTAAAATTGCCGTTTTTAAATATGAATATTTTTTTTTATTATTGTAAGACAAGGAAAGGAAAAATAGGATAAAACAAGATAAAATAAGATAAACATTCTTTTGTTCTCAAAAAGAAAATCCATTCACAGTTCATAAAATATAGAATGCTTGCAACATACACTCACAATCACATACATAAAGACAAACATAGCACCAAAAGTATAGAACAAATAAAAATTGACGGAGTTTGATGAGCATATCGCTGATTGCAGAAGTGAATTTCTGTTTTTAGTTGCAACAAACACCTACTTATGGAAACAATGACACTTCAGCAGTTTTTACGGATGCTTTAAGAGTTAAAGACCTACAAAATCGCACAGAAAAGAAAAAAAAACTATGTGGAAAAACTAAGTTTCCCGCCTGAAATGACAGACTGTGTAAATATGTTTCGGCATGTTGTGACATAGGCAACAAAAATAAATGGACAGAGCATTGTTGATTAATTAATACTTCACACTGTGTCCATGAGTTATGAATAGCTGGTTGGTGATTTGGAATCTCAAAAACAATCAATTTACAAATAATGCCATAGATGTTCAGACAGTAAGGTGATATGCCTCCTAAGATTGTGCCTTGCTTACGCTGTTTATCAAATTCCACAGACATAATATGATACGTTTCCTTAGATTGCACGTCACACTGAGTTATAAAAAGGTGGTTGATGCTATGGAATCTCAGTACATTGATTTTATATAATAGCATGGATATCTCTATATACAGTAAAGTGACTATTCTATAGATTTGGCGTCATATTGCGTCATTTGTGTTCTTTCTCTCTTTTTCCACCTCTCTCTCTCTCTCTCTCGCTCGGTCTCCTATCTCTCTTTTTCTTCTCTTCTTTGTTCGTCTATACCTAAATAAATCCAAATATAACAAAGGGAAGTATGAGATAAGATGGCTGACAAAAAAGTAACAAACTCTTTTTCAATGCAACAATATAGGTTTCTTTCTTATGACGTCAGGGTGAGCTCGATTACCGCAAAACAGCTTAGAATCCTCACGGCAGGTCTCTGCACAAAAAGATAAGCTTGAAAGCTTTGATCTAGAACACTTGCATCCATCGTCCGCTAGTAACGAAGCATTATTTCGGCACAATGATCAATTTCGACACACTTTCAGTTTTGGTAAATGTTTAATTCTTATACAACATTGAATTTTACTATTAGGTTCAGTTCCGTACAATTTTCAAGTTTGGCATACAGTTCACTTTCAGCACATTGTTCAGTTTCATTGCATCGTTCAGTTTTGTACAACGTTCAGTTTCCGCATCATGCTCAACTTTGATGCAATCTTCACTTTAGGTATATTTTTTTTTTTTTTTTTTTGCACAATGTTCAGCTTCGATACAATTTTAGTTCTGGTACAAAGTGCAGCACCAAGAAATGGAGATGGATGAGATTGGTAAAACTGTTTGAGTGTTCGCACTGCTAAAGGAAACAAGTGCCACTCAATCCGCGCTCAAAGAAACAGGGTCGTAAATGCCAAGATCAGCTGTAGGCAACATCCCCGAATATAGTGCACACAAACAAAGATCTCTCTGTCTTAAGTATCCCGGATTCTGCACTAATACAGTGTATTTATCCGTCAGCTTGAATGCTGTGCTTGGCATTGGAAGCCCCGTTGGCACCATTACCTTGTAAACTCAGGGATCACATCTCAGTGCAGGAAAAACTTATGTAACACACATTTCTCTCGCATATCTGTAGATAGAAGAATGTCTTCCGTTCCAGTTTACAGGATGATACTTTCAGTATCATGTGAAGCAGTTTGTTGTATTAGGATTTAATTAACGACATATCAACACAATCACGGCTATGTCGAGCCTTGCTTTCTTACAACGGTTCTGGGTCGTAGAAAGAGGGAATGTGGGAATGAAGGCAGTAGATATCTCAATTGTTTTCGTGCAACAATCTTGTCATTGGAGGCAAGTGGCACAAACCGAGAGAACATAGAGACTGACAAATTTAGAAGGAATCTTCTGGTGATGGTAAAATAAAACTTCTGAAAAGAAAATATATCTCAATAAGTAGAAAAGTCCGCGCTATATGAAGACTGTTTCTTCTTCTTCTTTTTTTAATAAATCAAGTGGACAGTGACGAAAAAAAAGAAATTTAAAAAAAAAGGAAGGAAAGAATACAACATCGGAGCAACAAGAAGGGCCGCAGGAGTTTTCAATCAAAAGTAGGTCACAAAGTGACCACATTGTTTACATACTGACAAAGAGACAATCGATGAAACTAAGAGACACTACTACTGTATCTCCCCGCTTCCCCTTTATTCTTCTCCCAGAGAAGAGAAAATTCTAGAGATGTCCTTCTGCAGGGCAATATATCTACAGTCTACAACTCTCCTACCTGCCGTCATGATTTTCCTTGCCGTTCATAATCTCCGCCAGGATGTAGGGCACGAAAGCCTTGGAGGTGGAGCCCAGGTTGAAGATGGTGTCCTTGCTTGCTGGATGTGCGTTATCCATATCCGCTACTCCGAGACCTGCAAATGAGAGTAATAGCAAAATTAAGAATTGATGTATGTCCGAGGGAATAGGCGCCTGGTTCTCTGTGGAGTTGGGAGTCCTACTGTGGGATAAGTAAGATTTAGGATTTGCTTACTTTTAGTCACCGATCAAGGGCTCTTTGTTTCTGGGGAGGGAAACCCGACGTCTAGCCTTCTCGGATAGCAACGAATATATTTCAGAGGTTCCATGTTTACGTTTCCCATGTTAAAAACGCTTGGCAGTTACAAATCAGATAACAATAGGGGGAAATGCCGCTATACGGAGAAAATTTCCAAAATCCAAATTTATACCCAAAAAATTTCCTCTCACTAAACTGGGCAATTAAAACCGAGAAAATTCTACTTTCTTAGGACTGGAAAGCTGTTGTTTCATAGTTTAAAAAATAGTGTTTAGTGAGTGTTATTTTTTTAATGACCATGAACATTCTACACCACTCCAGCTATAGTTATACTCAACATTGCAGAGGATTGAGGCAATGTGTATTTAGAATTGGTGCATAGTAGTTTTCTGCGTAGTCGCCTTTCTTCAGTTGTTACACTCAATTCTTTCTCGAATTCGTATGAATATTTTGTAGCCATGATGTGTGAGAGATAGAACTTTAGGAATACTTGAGGTACATGTTAGGGGTTAATGAAGCCGTTCCATGCTGGAATTGTTCAGAATCTTTCTCCGATGTGTGCGAATTATTATGTACTAATAAAACACCAGAAGAGAATTTATTGCATTTTGAAACGTTTTCCTGAGCTTTTATAACTAATCACACGGCAAATACAGCTAGATAGGAAAGAAAGTGGGGAAAAAAACATTTTTAAAAAAAGATCAGAAGTGAACGAAAATAAATACTGATAATGAAAAGCGGAAGACATCAGGTAGAACGTTAAGACATTGGCAAGAGAGACAGGGAGATGAAACGAACCTCGGAAAGAAATGAATAAAAGAAAACAGTGTTTCAGAAAAAAAAATAATAAAAACAGAAATTGCCTAATGCCAAGAATGGGGATGCACTTGAATAATAAATGAGGGGAACATAATTAGCTGAACGATGGAATTCCAGTGGAATTTGTGCTCCACTTAGATCTTGACAAACATGAAGATGGATACTGTGTTATGTATTTTCCTTTGTCCGTTCATGTGTGGGCGTGATTGAGGTTTGTTGCCCGGTGGACAGTGGAAATAAAATACGACATGCAATCGCCCTCTGGAATCTTGAATTACAAATGTGAAGAGCAATATGGATTGGGTTAGAAACTGAGAATAGTAAAAAAATACCGTAATTATATATTTTATTGAGAAATAATTAACAGTCAGATCGTTAACAATGGACAGCATTCATGACGCAACTATGTTTAACAAGCTTGTGAGAATGCAAATAAGTGGCTTGCAATCCAACTGGTTTATTTACCATTGCAAAATTCTGTGATTCGATTTGACTGTGCTGACCATATGTGTTATGATCTACATAAGTATGTTATCAGAGTGAGCACAATGACATACTCCACACACACATCGCTCATAAAGCTTGTTG
Source organism: Peronia peronii (assembly GCA_039654565.1). NCBI lineage: Eukaryota > Metazoa > Mollusca > Gastropoda > Systellommatophora > Onchidiidae > Peronia > Peronia peronii. The sequence continues at coordinate 4,476 of JBCEWB010133274.1, read as the reverse complement.
ACTTGGGGAACCCTTATCTAGACCCAGGTGGGTTTCAAACCACCCGGCACAGAGCTCCCGTGTTACCGCAAAGCCACAGCAAAAGTAAGACTTGAGTTTTCTGAGTACTAGTCTATCTGTCACCGTAAACATACTCTAACCATAATATACCGGTCATACACCTTCAGAATTCATAAACTGATAACAAGGAAGTTACTTGGGGAATGTATAAACTTTTCAAGACGATAATTATATAGATCATACAAAAGTCTGGTTGTGTTGTATGAGACATAAAGCTCCGATGAAATGAATTAGGTCTGGATTTTTGTTTGCCGGCACATCAGCAAGATTCAAATGACGGATCATATAAATACAAAGCCTTGATATAGCAAAATCCTTCGAGCAAGTTCCATTATATTAGCATCACCCTAATAGTTACATGAATAACAAGCAGCTGTGTTTGAGTTAGTTAAGAGTTCATTTAAGTGTAAAATAAGCCATTCCTTCTCTTCTAACATATCATAATATAGAGCATACTTTTTTTTTGTACACATGGATAACTCCTCAGTCCTTGGCTAAGCTCAGGTGAGTTTCACACCACTTGGCACGGAACTCGCTATGTGACGGAAAACATGTGCAAGAGACAAGGTGAGTGCTTGGCACCCGGACACTGTACACGTAAGTCTCGAGGTCGGCAGGGTAACGGTGTAACGTTTAGGTAACACTGTCTCGATCGATTAAGTGCCTTTTCTTTTGTCGTTTTTTTTTCTCTTATTTATTACTGCTTCTTGATGGCGCCAAGGTGATGACTGGTAATTTTTGTTCGAGACCTCATAGGATAGCGTTCACTTAATGTCTGCTTTAATTTGCTCTGCCAAAGTTAATGAAATGAATGCAATCGAATACATTAATATTGATAAAATGTTAGCTCCTTATACTGGATTCCCAGCCCAATGGGTCACGGAGCGGAGCAATAGCTGCAAGTATGTCGAACTGTGAAAGTCTAATTGTCTTAAGTGCCACTGAAACTGTTTAGAGAAAATTATAATAGTATGGAATCAAGATTCATTTGCATGAAAATTAAGGTGATCCTGAATACTGAAATAGCCTTAGTTCACCTGGCATACAAAAGACAATCTGGCATTTAAGGGTAGAATTGCAGTTTCTGAAAACTGTAATTCGGCTTTCTGTTGTCGACAACAGAGTGATGCCATGGCTATGTTATGTTTTCTCTCGTCATTATTTTGTCTTGTCTTTCCTCTTTAGCCGTTGAGCGCCGAGGGAGATGCAGTTTTGTGTTTCCTGTGCCAGGTGTGTGACTTCAGTGGAAGACAGTTGGTTCCTTCTCAGTATTTCTTCCACTCTGCCTAACCATCTTTTCCTTGATCGCCCTCTATCCCTGAAACCTATTCTTTAGATTGACCGTCCTCAGTACTGGTCTATGGCGTTGATAACTGGTTTTTCTCTCAACTTTGTCTTCGATAGACTAGGATTAGATGAATATTGTGATGGCGATCCAGTATCTGCCGCTGGTGTAACGATCTAACATCCACTCTTGTAGGAGCAGTACATTGATATCCAGTTCTTTGCCACAGATTTGATTTTAGGTTAAAAGTAATTTATGATAAAGACAGAATCTGGATATTTGTACCTCTGCTTGTTGTTGCTGTTGTTGTTTTTTTCTCTCTGCTGTTCACCAAATACACACTTACCTACATACCAACACAGAAATGAAACACAAACAAATGCTAGTTTTGCCTCAGTTAGGCTACAATTAATAATCCACCGGGGTTATTAACACAGTTTTCTAATTCTCATGCATATGGAGCGCATACTGAATAATGAAAATAGAAAAAAGCAGGAAACTTTGCCCAGATGTGAGATGCCAAGATTATTACATTACTGCTCTCTGTTTGTATAAAGTAAAATCACTAATTTATTCAGCTATTTTGTCATGGGGTGATTCTCCGTTGTACTATGTCACTGTGCCATGGAATCCACATACATGTCCTTGTGTTTTCAAGTAAGGTGATTTCAACACAAGCAAAGATGGCACTCGAATAATGGGATGAATGTATGGACGGATGGAGAAAATGGATAGATGGATGGAGGATAGATGGATGGATAGATGGATGGATGGATGGATGGATGGATAAATGAATAGATAAATGAATAGATAAATGGACGAATGGATAGACGGGCGGATGGGCAGATGATTAGAAAGGCGTATGAATAGGCGGATGAATGGATGGATAAAAAATGGATGGAGGGATGGAGGAACAAAATGCCATTCTAATATTTATGTAAAAACAAATATGTAACAATCTACAATAACACTTGTTCTAACACATAATCGCTGTTTCCTTCATCTTCAAAACGTGCCCTACAACCATAGCTTGAATGGTGGAGGTGGAAGTGGAGCAATGGTCTTCCACAGTTCGCAGCTTCTCAGCCAGAAAACTAAACTTCCTTAAACAAAACAGTTTATGTGGGCGTGAATGTGGGTGTATACTACATCCCAAACAGTGGAGTCTGTAGGACAAGAATATTGCACTTTCTTGGCACCGGTTTAAACATTTACTTCGTTTCTTATCCAAGACCAAGTTCATCGTCTGTGAGAATGTCAAATCGATACAGAGGAAACCACCGTACTCATGCTCTACAATATTGGCTGGAAGTGATTACTTGAAGGGATCTCATTTCTTTACTGATCTAAAGTGAAAGAAGATGCATGTGTGATAATGTCAATTTCCTTTTTCCAGTAAATAAGCTATTACGCCGTGTTTACTATTTTCGCTCCTATAGCTGTAAACATGATGGCAGCTCGCCAGATTAACCCATCCGAAAACCGAATGCCTAGCATAATATTGAAGAAATGTCAGTCCAATTATGGACAGGTAATAATAAACCAAAACAAAGGGTAAGAGTTTGCGAATAGACACATTGCATTTGACAGACACAGAAAATGCTAATATCTAAAATGCTAATATTAATAATATTTGCTAATATCATCGCCATTATTTTGTCCAGTGTATGCATCACGAATGCAATACCTGTCCTACACTATCTCCTACGGACAATTTTATGTTATAAAAGAGTCTGATTGAGCCTCTCACACATCTTTTCAGTAATGATCTTTATCAGTTTATCACGGTTTAGAATCGTAACTAAGCAACAATTAATGAACGTCTCAGGTACGGACAGTTAGACTTGGGGATTTACGTTCAACTGTGAGGTGGTTAGTAATACCAGTTCCACATTAGAGCTGAATAGTATGATCAAGATAAGAATGTTGGTGGAACACAGTTGTAAGTGACAATTTACAGTAAGAGTGAAAAACACATTTTATTTGAAAAGTATTTGTATTAAGTCAATGTTTGGTTCATTGGAAAACTAGTCTATTCGTATTCATGTAGAATATTACACCGTAACATCACCTGACGTCATGTATTTTAGTGGAGTGGAAAATTATTCTGAATTTACTTGCTCTGTAGTTAAAACAGAATTTTTTTCGGCATAACTTATGTCCATTTATCATTAAAGTTCTAAGGTTCTGACACAAGTTGCATCCATCTGTATGTTTTATTCTCTGTCAAAAGGTCAATTTGATCAAAGATCATTTAGAATTGTTTTCCTCTCCGTCGGCAATAACTGTGATAAAGTATAAGTTTTTTTGTCCAGTTACAGCCAGAAGCCATTCATTTATTGTTGCCATTTTATGAACAGCATTTCGTCTTGCCACTCCACCCCCACCCCCTTTTACTTCACTCCAATCTCAAAAGCGATTCACATCAACTTTAATCTTCTCATTGTCGGCAGATACTGAAAGCTAAACATACATAATTACTGCTAGAATTTTGTGGTATAGTGGTCACAAGTGAGAGAATGATTTCTGGACATTCTAATGGAGTTGTGACGCTAACAGTCATAGAAAGATTAAAGAGAATGACATCTCCAGTTATCCAAAAGAACATATGTCTAATCTCAGGTCTGCATGAATACCAGTTCCAGAACTGTTCCTCAATCCTATATTGTCGTCGATTTAGCCATCGCCTTGGAGATTTGTCCTATGTTTTGAGTGTTCAACACATATCAGACTTTCAGGAGGCGATCTTCTTTCCTACCACCAAGTCTCATAGTTACACTGTTCCTATAAATATGAAGATCATGGAGAAAGTATCAATACATAATACATACGTCCATTTTTTTTTAAACGCAGGAAAAAACTGAACTTTTGTTTCTCAATATTTCTCTGTTTTCTTCTTTGTTGAAATTATTGATTCAAACCATTGCCTCGGAAAACCCTCTGATTTCTTGAGGTGGGATAGTTAAGGATCAGGATTAAACCCATGGACCTGTAACCTTGACAATATTAAAAAACAAACTGGACTTCTGTTGTTCTTCCCGGTTAGTCTTCATATAGATTTAGTGAGAAAATAAAGAGTATATAAGATTGGATGTTCAATATATTGAGATATCTAAAATTCACAGCATTCC
>JBCEWB010133252.1:0-11153 GCA_039654565.1 Peronia peronii | reverse complement strand
CTTTCTCAGCTTTAATATGATGTATAATATATTGTTCTAACTGCATTAGTTTTAAAGTTATAGGTCTGTTTCTAACATAAGGGTCAAATTCTACGCTAACGCCGATTTTTTCCCCGCGGTGGCGGGGCTCCGTTGGCATTGCTAAATATGGTTATACATAGCCAATTTACTATAAAAGTTTAAATGTCACCTGTTCATGGGAAAATGTGTCGATACGTTGGTTTGACTTGTCCATTTCATCTATCAAATGCTGCATTCGTGAAAAGTCACCTGCAGCACCATCCGTCAATTCAAGCTCTGAAAACAATGAATGATGCTGGCCTTCATCTTGCTTAGTTTCCTGTTGATAGATAATAATAACAATTACAATAAATAATATGAAAGATAAGTGAATGGAAATTTGATGGTAATAGTTTATTAAAATGATCCATATACATAGCCTCTTTCGATTCCAAGCCATTTTTCACTTTTTATGAAGTTCTACTGACAATATGTACACTGCATGGATTTAAAAATGTTTCAGACATCAATCTGAAGGGAAAATAATGAATCATTGAACAATAAGCAATCTTTATAAAACACAGAACTGATTCAGTCACAACTAACATAAAGACTTAAAGCTGAATCTAACATAAAGATTTAAAGCTGAATCAACTAAATCATTGCAAAACTCTGAACTTAGCAAATCAGGCCACACCTGATAAAAGACACTTCAGTGAAAATTTCAGTTACATCAAAAAACTCATTTTCAAACAGATAAAGTCCAACACACTGAATATTATGCTTTCTAAATTTTTTAGATAACTTTATTCATTCAAATGTTATGGCCATTTGTCATTTGTAATTTGTTGACAAATTAACTTTTGTGACCACAAATCACAGGCATTATTATATTTTTTAACCTTTTTAACCACTGACTGATTTTGATAAAATGAACATCAAAATGAGTAAGATAAGATATAAACTTAAAATTTATACTCAAATGGCAATAAAACTGGAAAATTGCTTCCATAAAAAAAAAAAGGACAACAGCAAAATTTCAGTCAAAATCCTCCCTATCTCCCAACCCAAAAATGAAAACAAGATGATCTGCACAAATTATTGAAACTACCGAATTGTTTAGATATTTTCTTCACATACAATTCTGAAGCAATTAGAAAGTGAATATCTTGCATGTAATCAACTTAACAGATATCTCAACAATGAAATGTTCATCCAAAAAGAATGTAAAAGGAGTCTATTGCTTCCAGCCATTTCATGGTTTTGTTCTTTTTCGTCTTAACTTTCTTGTAAGAAAAAAGTCATACGTTGCATAAGGCGCCTGTCTCTAAACCTGGTCCATTAGATTTTAAAAGAATGTTGTCCTGCCATACTGTTTTTGGAGCATGTGTGACCTTGGACCATGTCAATAGAGACATGGCATATTCAGCTTTTTCAAAACATCTTTACTTTTGATCCAAATAAGCCTACTGATAGGGATTCAATTGCTAATGTTTTAAAAATTAATAATATCAGGCTGATTTTAGAAAGGAACTGAAGAAAGTTGAGAGCAGCAAACTTTCTGGGGTTGGAACAAATGAGATCATCAGCCTGAAACTGAAAACCACAACAATCATTTCTTCTTTTGTGACAAACACACACAAACCAAACAAAAAAAAAACAAAAAAAAAATCCTTCAATCCATAGGCAACATTGTCAACTATTGTGTTATATAGACCTCCAGTTATCATATCAACAAGTTGCACTTAGAAGGTGATAAACTGAACATGTGGAGGGATCGAATATTCAGTTGAACTGACTCCAGAGTAGTGACGACACATCTGAAGAAATTGGGAAAAAGCCAGGAACTGCTCAAAATGGGCATATTGATCTAGAACTGTCATATTGTGTGGCTAAATTAAAAATTCATAAATTTCTTACAAATGAATGATGAAATTGTTAGATCTAGATTATATTTCAGATCTAGAGTCAACCTGCCCCTGTCCGAACACCTGTTGTTTACAATCGCCAAATCATATGATCCGCTATGATCTCGTTGATTAGTTCCCGCTATGCACTAATCAACCCTGTCTGATGTCTCTCTGAAGCACTTACGTTCACTTACGTTTCGTTCATCTATCGCAATGTGCAGGAATCTACACCGGGGTGACTATATCTCCCATTTTCAACAAAATTGTAAACATGACAAAGGTCAAGGCTAATGTTTTCTAGCCCTATTTTCGGCAGTTTATTTATGGAAACTGGGGTAATTTCCATCTTGGAAGCGTAGGAAACCCTTACCACATGCCAGATAGGCCATTATCCAGTCATGCTGCATGACAAAGGGGTGGTCGAACGTGAGTGGTATATTTTTTCTATCCTGTCCTTGTCCGACCACCATTCATTTTGCATTGAATACATTATTCATGGCAAATAATTATCCCAATACCCACAGTCGTTATAATAATATTATTTTATTATAATTACTGATACCATACTTTCACCCCGTTAACACTATCTGAGTGTCAATTTAATAGTTTTCTGGATTTTTTCTTCTCCCTAATAACACAATTCACCCCATTTACCACTATCTGAATGTCAATATTAGTTTTCTGGACCTTTTCTCCTCCTTAATGGTACATTTACTGATGTTATCCTCAGTGTTAATACATTTAAGAATGGGCAAACTGAAGACCTCCTTTTCAACAGAAAGCCTCCTTCAGGCATATGAAATAGTATCACTAGATGACACTAGACTTGGCAAAGCTGTCAAACTTTACAACATCCCTAAGACAACACTTGGGGACAAGCTGACAGGGAGGCAAGAAAGCTTGAGAAAGGAAAAAGGAAGAGGGGGAAAAAGACAAAAGAGAAAGAATGAAAGAGAGGGACACACGTGAGAGTGAGAATGAAGATGAGTTGGAGTACATGGATGATAGTTCTCTAGTCAGCATTTTAGCTTTTAATCAGAATGAATATTGTGCATGCAAAGGTACAGATGAGGAGACGGGATGGTTTGGATGTGAAACATGTGACAGATGGTTTCATAGAAATTGTTTGAGTGAACCTCATGCTGTTGTTACAGAGGTGAATGAAGAGGAATTGCAAGATTATTCTTCTATCTGTGACTATTGTATTTAGACTATTCCAGTTGAAATTATACAGCTTTCTGTATTTTTTGTCTCAGCATTAATGCATTTTCAAATTCTTGTTTACCAAAATGTTATAGTTCACCATTAAACCTTGTTGACAATGCTAATTTAAACGTGTCTATTCTTGATTTCTGCTCAAACAGTATGGAAATAACATAAAACAGTGCTTAAAGTTATTTACTCAGAGATAAACTTAAAACAAAAAAGAACAACCTCATGTTGCTAATGTACACAAAGAACTGGTCGGACTGAGGAAGGACAGTGGTAGGCATGAGGCATGGTGGTCAGACTGGGGTCGGGAACTAGAGTTCAGAAAATGTTAGTTACGGAGCCATCTGGGCTACTTTCAATTTCTACTTTACGACATCCTAATACATCAGGAGACATGGTTGGCCGATTCTGGAAACAGATTTTATGACAATGATGTCATTGTTCAAAATACTGCAGCATTTTTGTCCACAGTGACCTAAGTGGTCGAAACCGGTGGGTTGACTCTAGATCAGATCTCTAGTCTAGTTTGGATCAACACAACTTAACTAAATTAAATGGCAACGACATAGGATTGTACAAATTATTCAATATGAAAGGGTATGTTTTGCCTGTTTACTTTCCTAGTAGTCATAAGAAACAAAGAAAATTGGATGAAACAAACCACACAAAATAAAATCTCTCTTCGGCGGCCATCGTCTAGCTCTAGAACTAGTTACCATGCAAAACACTGCATTATTAGGTTTGTGGCGTTCAAGTCTAGGCTTGACTTGACATGAATGAAAATGACTGTGCTTCTGTATTTCACATTAAAAGAAGAATCAATACTTATCTCATATCAAAGAAAGGTGCAATTATCAAAAATATGCAGAATTTCATGATTTCGGGACTAAGTATACCTCAGTACTCATTTTATGAAGTTCTGCACAGGCATACACCACCCAAAGTCAGACATCTTGTAAACAAACTTGCCGCTGTAAGTCGTCGCGCTCCTTCGGTCTCTTACGGAACAACCAGTTCGAACTGAAAGGAGAAAGTTATCAGAAAGTATTGTTTGCTTTAAAAACAACATATAACAGATGTTTTTGTGGTGTCATAAAAAAATTCAAGATGTCTAAATCAGAAAAAAAAAAAGTCTTTGTAGAAAAAAATATTCTACTAATCTAGATCTAGATCTAGATTCTATAAATTCTTTTTTACATATTTTAGAAAAACTACACACTCCATTTTGAAAGAAAAGTTAGCCTGACATATAAAATTAATTTTTACTTGATTATTATTTTTCTATTAGTGTCGTAATAATTATGCCTTTACTTCAATAATAATTAAAGTGAGACAATCAATTATTTAATTACATCCAAACCACTATTTTATTCAAGATGGCTGCGCCCTTTCCAACATGGAAAAGGGTACCCGACTGTCAGGTTAAATTGAAACGGGTGTGAAATTTGAGCTGAAGAGCAAAATAAAACCAGTGAAATCCTCGAATGGATAGTTCAACAAATTTCTTTTACTTGTCCAGTTTAGATTATCTGTTTGTTCCATAGATCTAGACTAGATCTAGTAATATAAGATGGCGTGTCGACTGCCATCCCGAATCCTACAACATCGCTCCGAAATAAACCTAATATGTGGACAAATGAGAAACATTCTCTGTCTTTCACCGACATCGGTCTCCAGTCTGCACCAGCCGATAGTTGCATGCAAACGATATAGATCTAGATCTAAAAAATCCAAAGACTCGCTGTCTTCAATCATCCAACCTTTACCAATTCAACCAGCACCCAAGAATACAGACGATATCAATATTGGTGAAGAGCTGACGGGAACGTTGATAGAGAGAGGTCTGTAGTTATTCAAAATTATTGTGGGTTTATTTCATTATGATATAAATCTAGATGTAGTCTGTAATTCATATTGCTGTTACTATTTGTTTTAAAGTTTTGATTGACGCTTTGTATAATAATAATACTATAGTATAAGCCTATCTTTTTTTTTTTTTTAATATAGGTGCCTGAAATTCCACCAACATAGGGCTTGCTATTTATATGATTGGGTTGATGTGGATGAAATAGAAACAAAACATGTGCTATTTCATTAAGGATTGGGCATTTTTCAAGTGGTCTCAAGCAATTCTCAAGTGGTCTCAAGCAATTTTCAAGTCAGTAATATCAGGCTAAATATTTCATCAAAATGAAATGAATGGTGAAATTGTGTAGCAATATGTATACAAATTTTATTTCTTTGATAAAGAAAAAGATATTTTTTGTGGAGGAGCAAATGCATTAAACTTTGTAATTCTTTGTAGGTATATTGACATAAAGTGTTATCATTAATGTGAATGGTAATTTTGCATTAGAAGCATTTACTCATTGAATATCTTTTCTCCTTTCAGAAAAATTGTTAAAACTTCTTCATGAATTTCACAGTCAAGACAAAATAAAGAAGTTAGCATTTGAAAATGGACTTGATCGTAAGTATTTGAGCCTTTGCCAACTTTACAAAATTGGTTCCTATGACAATAAAAATGACACTTGAGCATTGAAATTTGAATATGTTGTGCTTAATGTGATGATTCAGCTGTGGGAGCAGGCCTACAGCAACAAAGATGTGAAAAGAAATCTTATAAATATATGTGTCTGATTATAAAATTGACATATATTTTTAACTCTTTATCTCCGTGGGGGTTTTCCCGCTGTGTCGTCGGGGAATTGGGGAATGCTAAATGCAACAGATGTCCTCCACAAAAACATTAATAAAATCTAAACTTCACAATGAATTTCCAAATTTTTTGTTTGCAAAGAACAGATAGATAAATGTGGCTTTTTTCTAAACTGGTTTTGTCATAATTGTGATCTGGTGTTTTCACAAATGTAGAAGAAAGATGAGGAAAAAAGAAAAGAAAATTTTGTGCTCGCACAATCAGTACACTCCATTATCAGAATCATCAATTTCATTTCATACATCCGTCTACAAATCTAAATTCTGCATGAAAATACCAAAAAAAGTGTTCAGCATCAATGTGCTTTTCAATTCTGTTGTTAATCATTTCGTTATAATAGCAGTCCGTAAGTTCCAGCGTAATCAGCCTAAGTAAAACAACACTTCAAAGGCTTCAAGTCTCACTTTAGCACTCAAGTCCATATTTTTACGACAAATAGTGTTTGTATTTCGAGTAATTGCCACAAATACAAATGTTGTAGCAAAAATAATGATGTCTTAAGCGGCGGAAGTAGTGCGAAGCGGTGCCCCAGTGGCTCACCGGCATTTTGACAGCGACCATGAGCCGCTGTCAGCAGCTCATCGGAAATAAAGAGTTAACACATGAAGTGTGATGCATGGAGTCGGTCACTTTCATACTGGCAAATTCAACAATGAAATAAATGCAGAGAAGGTCATCAGTGTGTAGTATATCAGCTATACCTACATTATTGATGGTGCTCAGACCTGCCATTTATTCCAATTTTATCGGAATAGTCCGATTTTCCCCCACAAATTCCTGTCCTTCCAATTTTTCCGATTGCCTGCACTGTATTCCAATTTTTTTTGTTTCTCCGACATTGGCCTGGCCATGCCAGTTTTGAATTTTGAATTGTCTCGATTTTGTTTCACCGGAAGTGCTGGATGATATTTTAATTTTACCTCGCGTCGGCCTTGTGAACTTGGGTTTCGGTTCTCTGTCTTGCAATCGCTACCAGTGACTGTCATTAGTTACTGCCTCGTCCATTAAAGAGCTAAATTTATAATATCTAGTTCCAACTAGATATACATCGGGAATAGACAAGCTTTCGGTTCTCGCTGCAAGCCCAACTCGTGTGGCTTTGTACAACTGCCAACAGCTCCTTTGTTTAGATCGAGATCTAGATGGTTGACGTATTTTTATTCCTTAGAGTGGGTTGGTTTGGCGTTACAGAAGACTTGGACCAGTTAGATGAAAGTCTAGTCTTTTTATTTATTTTATTATTCTGAAATAATAGGGTATTAATATTATTGAAGAACTAATTTAAGAAATAGATCTACACGAGATATAAATCTATAGATCTAGACTACATTTTAAACGTAAACATGATTAGCTGTAATATTACCTCATTGTTTTGTATGATTCCGATTTTTTCGGCCAATTTCAGATTTTTGAGAGTTAAGATACTGATTTTTGGGGTTTGCAAAGTAGCAGGTCTGGGTGTTACATTAGGAAAATCGAAATCTGTGCTATTTTGTCACTGTGCGCCCTTGAAATTTTCACTCTTGAACATAACGCTTGTCGTCATTTTGGAGGTCAACTTTGATTCGCAGTGAATCCATTGCTATCACTTTGTTTTGAGACTCCAGAACAACCATACTCTCTTTCAATGTGTGGGTTTTTCCCATGTTGATTTCAAGGCTTTCTAATTTTGGAAATTAATGCATTTCCATGACCTAGCTTATGGTATCGTCATTTGTTATGTGGGAAAGAGCCAATCAAAAAAGGATTTATTTACTGCAGAAGATCCACTGTTGTTGTTATTGATTGATTCAAAGCCCTTTTACTGTCATGCAAAGCAAGATGATGCAAAACGATGGATTCAGTGAATTTCAGGTAAGTTTCCTTTGTCATCATCACATTTGAAAATGTTACGTTCGAAAGATTTCCAGGGAAAGTTATGTTGAAAAATACATTTGAGGGTATTAAATAAATGTCAATCAGTAATGTTTTCACAACTGTTACGGCACATGCCCAGGACTATTTGTAGATCTCATAATCACAACATCAAGAGTGTGTAGGAATGTAGGAAAATGACACAACTGAACTTGTTGTCGGTCATTGTTATGTTCGAAAGAACTATCTTTAGACTGCAATTTAAAACTTAGACTGCTCTTTGTTGGCTACTATTATAATAGAGTGCAAATTTAGCTGACACTGTTCTGTGCCAGAAGTTTGATCTAAGCCATTTTAATCATTAAGTCAGGTGTAGCTGTGCTGCCCAAATTTTCAGTTTGATCCTTTCTTCTATTCTACCTCCAGCCATGCAGCCCAAATTTTCAATTTTGAGCCTTTCTGGTGTTTTTAGACTCAGCTCTGCTGCCCAAATTTTCATTTTGATACTTTTCAGATTTTCAGATTTAGAACATGTCATATATATTGTTGATATTTTGTACAAGAATAAAGAAAAAAGGATAAATTGAAATCTTGACCTGCACCAGCTGTGCAGGTCAAGATTTCAATTTATCCTTTTTTTCCTTCTCTGTTGAAACTGCCTCCTTTGATCCCAAGGTCTTGTCAAATTCATTCCTTAATTTCAGATACACCTCCAAGAAATAGAGTGACTAATGTTTGAATCAGTGTAGAGGATGTTCCCCAGCCAAAAGTGAAGCTATGCAAGAAAGAGTATTTGTGAAAAAATAGAAAGGCAATAAAAGCAAATGAGCAGAAATATAAACTCATTATGCTGCTGAGTAAAGTCGGGTCAAAAAACAATGAGAAAATTGATCTAAGGAACAGAAACAGAGATACCATGAACTTATGTGATGATTTAGAACATGTCATATATATTGTTGATATTTTGTACAAGAATACCTTCTCGAATTTGATATTCATGAGTCTCCAGAAGATTTTTGTCTTCCAGTTTTCAGAGTACAAGCGAGTACATGCTACAGATCTCCTTTTAGTATTGTCAGTTCTTCTATTCCCACATTTTCTTTGGCAGTATTATTGTAAAAATATAAATCTTCATGTTTCAGTGACTATTCTAGACACCTTTCAGTGACTTTGGAAACTGATTCAAAGCTGTCGCTCACTTTTGTCTTCATAGTTATGTTCGAAAGATGTTCAATATTCTGTCAAAATTCAAATTAAATATGAATAAAGTGGCATTGTTTCATTGTAACTGTGTATTATGGGTAATCCAATGCTCAGAAACTTAAATGTAGTTTGTCCAAATTTTTAAGAGAAACCAGAAATTAAATTATGAAAATGGAAAGTTTTCTTTTCTTTCAGACATAACTGTGATGACACAAATGCAGACCTACAGACATTCAGAATTTCTTTTTTCCCTTGGCTTTTGCTTATGTATGCTCTTCATATGTATTCTGAAATAAAAACACATGGGGAACATGAAAATAATTTTTGTTTGTTCATTTTCTAAAAATGTGTCATCATAGTTATGTCCGAAAGATTTCAAGTTGCTGTTACATAATTTCAATTACATGGCTAAGCATGTGAGCTCTAGGTCTGCACATACATGTTTTTTTAGGAATAACTATACATGAATGTAAAAAGCCATGTAAAAAAAAAAAAAGAAATACTATAAACTCCAAAAACTCTCAGTGCAACATTTTGTTAACCTATTGGCAAAGACTCAGACATGTGTTTATAAACTGAATTTTTAAAAAAGTAGAATACTTGCTTTATTTTTTCCCCCCTATGGGGGCCCAGGGTTTATAAGTAGGTTCTCTGCTTCCACCTGCAGGGGGTGTAAGCCCGCCATCAGTGGGGTGTCTCCCATGGAGTGCCATCCTCGACATTCCAGGGGAGACATCTCTTCTCTCTCTCTCTTTGCTCCTGTCTTCTGTCCCGCTTTCTTTCCTCTTTTCTTCCTTCACAACCGCCATCAGTACCCGGTCCAGTGAAAACATAGGCCTGACCGCCTCTCCTACGATTACGTAGGCACCCTGTTGACTGTGGGGTGCGACCCATAAGGGGGGAGAATGGAATCCTGGTAGTTGAGGTGACCCAGTCTGCGGACTGTACCCCCACCAACACACTTTTGCCCCGGCCTTCCTCTGAGACAGGCGGGTGAATACGGCCCTGGCACATAAAAAACGGAGACTGGGTGGGGCCAAACCCTCCCCATCCTTCTGCAGAAACAACCATAATAATTTTAAATGCTTCTTGGTGCTCCACAGTGAAAGAAGTGAGTGCGCCACAGAGGTCAGAGAATCAGTACCAGTACCATCATCCTGACATTTGACACTCCAACACCACTGGCAGGTATCAAGGCGGGATACCTTCAGCTGAAGGTGGACCCTTATGTAACTAATCCCATGCGATGCTTCAAATGTCAGTGATTCGGCCACACTCAGACACACTGCAGGCGTGCCGCCATCTGCTCGCTGCGGAAAAGGGGGACATTCTGATTCGGGCTGCACTGCAGCTTCCAAGTGTCCCAACTGCCAAGGCGAACACATGGCGTTCGACAAGAACTGCACGAGTTGGCAAGAAGAAAAGGCCATTCAGCGCCACAGAGCCACTCATGGCGGCACGTTTGTTGCTGTACGTGAGGCAATATGTCCAAGATCAACGGTGATGAAGTCCAGTAAAACTTTTGCTCAAGTTGTAAAAAAGAGCACTAGGAGCGTTGGCACCGATGCTACTGGACCATCAAGCGTAAATGTTGGAAAGGATTCCAGTGGGGGCTCTTGCAGGAGGGCACCCACTGAAAAATCCAAGGGTTTACAGAGACCTTTGTCACAAGCGAGGGCCTCTGGTGCTGGGGTGGAAACCTCAAATAGGTTTTGCCGCCCTGGCAAATTTCTCCTTTAATATGGAGGGTGTGGAAACCATGCCTTCCATTCCCCCTCTCCTTTCCCTCCCCTCCACCCCTTGTAGTTCCCTTGGCCCCTCTTTCCCTGCCACCTGTCCTCTTCCCATCACCCTCCAGAACAAACCCCCCTTCTGGCCTCTCCCCTTTCATCCATTCCTCACTCCCCAAAGAAGTCTTTGAACTGATGCTTGCAGAGGTGATCTCTGATCACCCTGATTCCGAGCATTTGTTCACAGATGGATCCAAGGACGACAAAGCCATCGGTGCCAGCTCATTCTCTGACCTGGGGAACACATGTTGTGGCCTCAACCCAAAATCCCCCATCTTCACAGCTGAGGCTAAAGCCATCGATATGGCTTTAGACATCATAAGTAGGTCCACACAAAACAATTTTCTGATCTTTTCAGACTCCCTATCCCTACTCTAGGCCCTAAATTACCCCACTTTTAGGGATGATAGAGTAACTCACCTCCTGCAACGCCTTCAAAGTCTATTCAGCAGGGGGCGGCGTGGA
>JBCEWB010133242.1:1048-11153 GCA_039654565.1 Peronia peronii | reverse complement strand
TGGATGGATGGATGGATGGATGGATGGATGGATGGATGGATGGATGGATGGATGGATGGATGGATGAAGGGATGGATAGATGATGTGATCAACCAGTTATATTACCATTGTTTTGGGTTTGAAACGTCTTTATTATCTATTAGCTGGAAGGAAGTATTGAGAAAAGAGTAAGGGCTCCAAAAGGGCATGCAAACACTTGTCAGATGATATGAAAGATAACTACGATAAGAACTTTCACTGACAAAGTTTTATGATGCAGTTAATCATATGATGATATTGATATCATAGTTCTTCTTGTATTATTGCAATGTAGGAGACACCACGGCATGCCAAGACACTCTATGCTTTGCATGTCCTACAGTCATATTATTTTTGTTTGAAAGTGGCGTTCCGAGAAGTGAAGGGGAAATAACTCAGGAAATTACAAAGACCTTATAGTCTTGTCAGAAGTTATCTCCTCTGACTTAGAACGTATCTCTCTCTTGCCTGCTGCATTAGTGTATTGACTTGTTCTCTGCCTTTCTCTCTCTCTCTCTCTCTCTCTCTCTCTCTCTCAATACTCTGTTCTTTCCTCTCATAATGCTCTCTCCTTCACTCAGACTCTACTCTGAAATTTTTATATGTGTGCCAATTCTCTTGTGATTTTCTCTTATATCTATAAATTATTATGTAATGTTGTACAATGAGACAGATAATTTGTGCTGGAATATTTTCTCTTCTTCCTTCCTCTTATCTCTCTCTTTCTTACCTCTCTTTCTCTCTCTCTCTCTCTCTGTCCTCCCCCCCCCCTCCCTTTTTCTGTTTCTGTCAGTTTCTTCAATGCTCTCTTTCTTTTTGCACTTCTCAATACTTTATATATTTTTGCTTTTCTCGATCTTTCTCATCACACTCTCTGTCCTTCTCTCTCTCTCCCTCTCCCTCTCGTTATCTCTCCCCGTCTCTCTTACAATCTATTACAAGTTTGCAGATTAATATCACACTGTTTGTACAATCGAACATCTTTCCGGAACTCTGTTTCTCCTCACCCCCACCCCTCCCCTCTCTCTCTCCTTCTCTCTCTCTCCTTCTCTCTCTCTCTCCTTCTCTCTCTCTCTTCTAATTTCTCTGAGTATCTCTGAAAACAAACCAACACCCGCACTTGCAACGGGCTGATTCCCCACATAATTGCAAACCAAACATCTATTACTGCGTTCCCTTCTCGAAAACCTCATTGCAATTATTAAATGGAGGCTTTCGATACTCCACTTGTATCGATTACCTCACCCATTATTCTCTTTTTACGTTTAGTCTAAATCAAAACAGTTTTTATCTGTGGTAAAATAGCAACGATTTAAGCTTACTTGTAAGGTATCGATTTTTTTTTTTTTAACATTCATGAGATAATTGTTATGTCGGCGGTGATATTTCATAAAAGTAAATTAAATGATAGCTATTTTCTCTTACATACCTTCCTCTTTTAATCTCTTTTTTTTTTCTCTCGCCCTGATTTATAGTACCTTTATACAATAACGTGCCATAATTGCTATAAAATGCATCCACATGATATGTTATGAACCAGTATTATGGTGATTTGCCAGGTTGTGCAGAAACCGATTCTTGTTGTTTCCTCTATATTTTTGTACAAATGTTTATATCCATAGCCTGAACAATGAAATTTACATTAAAAACAAACAAACAAAACGATGACTGTCCAAATTATCCGCCATGATTAGACCTCCTCAGGCGGCTGAAAGGCATACAAACAGTGAACTTTAAAAAGACCACATCCCTATCAAAGTACATGATGTCAAAAAGCACCAATATCATATGGCTATTCTCATATACAATTCTCTGATTCCTCCGCATTTGACTGAACTAAAGTATTAGATTTATCGTACTTCCGACTGATAAATTTGGCTTTCAAAGGTAATTTTTTCATTGAACTAAAAACTCTTATTACTTATTTGATGAGCGGAGATTAATGTCACTAGATCTATGCGAGCTCATAAAATTCTGGAAAGCACCCCCCCCCCCCCTCTTTTTTTCCCCTTCAAGAATACAGTAAATGGACTTTAACCCAAAATGTGTCGATAGAAATTGTTGGAGTTTAGAGTTTCTATAAATACGTTCACTAATATGCTTGTAATTACGGTTCCAGTCTAAGCTGAATATTTTGTTGCCGGTTGATCAGTTGTTTAGAAATATCTCCAATCTAGAAAGTATAATGATTTAGTACTGACTGGTCTAGTGTTGACCTAAACCTTTAACATTCAACGCTCCACCGTGTCCTTCACCTATTTTTGTCACCTTTTCAGATTGTAAATTTATCTTTATCTGTTCGTTTGCTATTGTTTTCTCTGACCCCTCACACATGGTGTATGTGTGTGTGTGTGTGTGTGTGTGTGTGTGTGTGTGTGTGTGTGTGTGTGAGTGTGCGTGTGCCATATTTCCTTTCCCTGAATTCAAATGATCTTTAACAAAATACCAGTTACAAACAAACATCATGTCATGAACAAGAAAATCAGAAAACAAAAGCTACTCCCAGACATTCCTACTATTACTTCTTAAAAGACTACTTTTTCTACTGTGTACGTCCTTGTTGGTCAAATATCAATGTCCGAAAATTTGAAAAGCCTAATTTCTTTGTCACAACGGAATCTCTGCTTCCTCGGTGTATAAAATGTCGTTATCCCTTCCTAATTGTCGACTTTTGTGGCTTCAGGGAAAATCCCAGACAGCGTCCAAACGTGCCGAGGTCTTGGCACAGAGAGAGATATTGAGAGAAGCCAAAATGCCAGATGTGACAATGAGGGTCATTTCATCATCATATTTTGGCCTAAGGTGCTGAAATAATGGTGGAAGGCTGGCTCGTGCATTAGAGACAAATATTTGGGTGGAGGAGGTAAAAAGTTGAAAAAAAAAGGGGGGTAAGGATAGGGGTAGAGAATTGTGTGTTCTCCCTCACTGCTCATATTTGTGAAGGACGTGGAGAAAGAACTGGCTTATGAAATTTTATATGTGCGGATCAATGGATTAATAAATGGATAGATGGACTGATGGATGAATGGATGGATGGATGGATGGATGGATGGATGGATGGATGGATGATGGATGGATGGATGGATGGATGGATGGATGGATGGATGGATGGATGGATGGAAGTACATCGCAGTTTATCTTGAACTTGTATTTGTTAACTGTACACCAAAAGAATTAATAGTTAAACACACGACACAGAACATTGAAAAGCCCTCATTCATAGCACTACTTTCAGACATGATTTCGAAATATTACGAATATCCTTTATCACATAAACACACTTTCCCTATGCCTCTTTCCCACCGTGATATCTTAATCAGCAGAATAATCATAATAATTACTGGTTTCAAATTTCACCTAATTATCCCAGTCAGTCATATCTTTCTGATCAAAGGAGAGAAACGGGCTACTCTATCGATCTCCTCTTCTGGAGAGCTACTGACTAACACCAAAGAGGGAAATTTCAGTCACTGCAAGAGCGAGAACAATTCTAACCTTTTTTGATAAAACACATTTTTGCATCACAGTTTATATATTCTAAATATATAACTTTATATAAAGATATTTTAATATAATCAGTTGCATCAGTTAATTTTCTGAAAACTGCATTTCATTCGCTATGTGTTTTTCAAAAATCATTAGAAAAACTTAATATTATTTTTCTCGTAATAGATGTTGTCAGAGAAAAAAGAATTTTGTCAAAGGACGTTAGAACTGACGATGGATTTTTCACAGGGGAAGTCACCGTGACGAAATTTGCTTCAGGGCATAACTCCCCAGGACTGTTCGGCCATATTGTTTGTCCCCTTTGCAAGCTAATGAGCTAATTTCCTCTCAGTACAACAAGATAACTCCTGCGGGGATTTTTCAGGCTGTGTCATCAGTTATCTCCCCATGCTACGAAAAAATGACGCACTGACTGATTTTTCTCGGCATGATCAGCTGGATAATGACAATAGGCTTGTTATACTGGACAACTAATTCAAACGGAATTAATATGATTGAGCTCATCGCCGTTATTGAGACTAAATAAGAATAGCGTAAAATGTACGACATCACAACAAAGGTACAAATAGAGAGGGAGCTGTTATTGCCTGTAAGTTGACATTCCCTCTCACCCCATAAAGACAACCACTTCTAGTGAAAGATTCAATACAGCAAAACAAACGAAACAACTCAAAAATTAAACGAAACCTTTAATCCAACCTACATTAGAGATAATCAAAATTTTCTGGATATAATGAAATCCATATATAGATTTCTAAGAGGAGGATTAGAATTTAGAATTTGCAATTACACGTACCATTTCTTGCAAAGAAATTGTGAGCGTGCAATGACAAAAGAAACCATGGAAGGGGAAGAGCGATGTGAAAGAAGCACAGTTAGACTAGGACAGACAGGATGAATTTAATATCAAAAGATGATTAGTGTTGAACACCTTTGATTGGAGACAAAACAATTCACTAAACACAGCATCATTAATGCTTGCCATTCTCAGTATGAATATTCATAGTTCACAGTTTAAAAAATTAGAGAAAATGATCTAAAATACAACAACATAAAAGGTAGAAAAAGTAAAATGAAACAGAATGAATTCAAATGAACTACAATAAAATAGAACTACAATAAAATTGGCTAAAATGAATGCCAGTTTTACCGAATAGAATATTATAAAAACCATGGTGATATTTCTTCCTTGGGGTTTTTCTCATTAATTCTATAGGTCTGAGCGTTTAGGAAAGGCCGTTTGTTATTTTAAACAACAGCATAAATACCACTCCCCAGACATGATTCTTCGAAAGAGGAATTAGACAGCCATGGGTTAGGCATCCCTGTGACACTTTAAGATGCCATTGGGGCATCCGATATGTCTACCGAAACATTGGCTTTTGCTAGTCAGACATTGTCCAGCCTTTTCTGTGGCTTGATATTTTGACACTAGAATAACCTTAAATATAACAGGAAGTAAACACAAAGCCACAAGGAAAGCAAATACAACGACTGCAACAGCTAGGGAATTACATAATTTTATCGCTGTCTGCTTTGTTGTACTTTGAGTTGGTGACAATATCTTGTTCCTTAGTTCATTTGTTCTACACGGCCTGGATTCTCAGAGAATGAGACAAATAAACGCCGCTGTGCCGTTGTTTTTCGTGTATAAATTGTATATCCTGAATATTCTGACGACAAGGCAGTAAATTGTAAACAAACAAGTGAACAAATGAAGAAAACAAAGATTTCATAGAATGTCAAAAAACACAAAGCACCCTTTAAAAATGCATTGTAGGCATTTCTGTTGTACTCTGTCTCTCTTCCTCCCCCCCCCCTCCCCCCTCCCCGGTACCATCAACCAGCTCTTGCTCCATCCCGTCCCTTTCCTCCATTTTGTATGTCACGTACTTTCTGGAAGGTCTTAAATTCTGTCCGTCTCTGACTGCCTTGACATTCAAAGTGACCAGCGGCGATAGGTGACCCATCGTAGGAGACCGAGAACAAAGGTACCATTACTCATGTGCTAATCAGTAGTCTCTTTTCTTTTCTATGCTCCAGATTCTTTTAATCTAGGCGTCATTTCAGATGCCTGAGTGGAGAGGGGAGGGAGGAAAGAGGGGATTGTGTCTGGAACTGTTATGTAATGTATAACTGGACTCATGAGAAAGTACAGTAACAAATAATGATACATCAATATGTTTATTTTTGTACGTATTAGTACGCCACTGGACATGCATGAGTGAATGTTTATCAGAGGAGAGAAAGAAAGAAAGAAAGAAATATGAATGTAGTGGTCGTTTTGTGTGGTAGGGATTCCCCCAGATTGCTGGCCAACAAACTGGCTTTTACCCTCAGGAAAATGGCCACGTTACCGGTTTCTGAAATCACGAGGATAATATGGTAGCCTGCGGGGGAAAAACAACAGTCCGGGGCTTTCCCCACAACTTTGTTGTGTATACAAAACAACTTGGTGACCAAGTTTTGTACTTGATGCTCTCTTCCCCTTCCCCTTACCTTCCCTCTCCTCTTATTTTCGCGTCGGCGGTCATCTCAGAGACATATAAAACCCACGGTATCTGTCAGATCCGAGAGAGTAGTTCGTTAGTTGAACTAACTTAAAACCATGATGACGGTGTCCACTTTAGACCAAGGCCCGTCACGGATATCCTTCACTGCGGAGCTGGAGTCAGTTTCCCCGGTACTACATCAGGCGGATTCCAGATCTTCTTCCGGTATGTTATCTACGCTTCTTGTACAACTGGAAATACAGTTTTTGGTTTCCGAAAATCATTAATTTGCAAGATGACGACTGTAGACTTGGCTTGGCTCATTCGCGACACTATGACCATGGAATTACCCTTGATTGTTTATATGGAATTTTCTGCCAATCCCCTAGTTTTACTTCAGTGGCAAAATGAGCAGAAATATAGATGTTATCAGGATTTGCCAACAATCCCAGTGGCTTAATTTTGAAAAATTTTTGTGTTTTGTTTTAATTTATTTATATATTTTTGTTCTTTGATTTTCGAGCTTTTGTTGTTTTACTTTTATTTGGAGCGAAACTAAGAAAACTTCAGCTAGATTTTTTTTGGCATGGATGGAAGTTATTCTAATTTTACTTTGATCCACAATTCAGTAAACATGCTGCAGGATAATCTCAGAAATGTATGGTAACCAGCTCAATGATTTCAAACTCCGGCTTTATTCTTTTTAATGATTTGAATTTTTGCTGGTCGTCGGTCCAGTTTATCACAAACATTTTCTCGGTGTGAGTTCTTTGTAAAAACTAAATTATTTCCCTTCCTTGGCTTAGCGGGATCTTGTCACCTGCGAATCAAAGGGGGGTCTAATTAACTCCCCATTTCTAGTTCGATTTATTTCCCTTGCACTGCCACAGGGCCGCTCTGTTTGTTTCTCTCTGCCCCTGTGTTTGTTGTCTCTGCCATACCGAGCTGTTGATGCTCGGCGCTTCCTGCACACAGGGGAGTTTTGCTTTGTGTAGGGGGAGGGGGGTGTAGATGATGGAGGAATTAGTTATGAGACATAGCTAAAGTTTTGGGGTTATTTTGTTGTTGCTGCTGTTTATTTTGTGTTTAATTTAATTTTATTCATTTTATTTTATCCGTTTAAAAAAATTTTGATATTTTTACTCTATAGTGTTGTTTTATTTTGTTATTTTTTATTTATTTTATTTCATTTTTTAGAATTTTATTTTATTTTATGTAATTAATGTAATGTAATATAATATAATATGAAGGATGAAATTAATCAATTAATCCATTGCCCCAAAATTTTGATTTGACCGCTTAGTGTACCGTTTACATGTCCAATCCTCACGTGCTTGTATTGCTCTCAGGCCACGCTGTGCCGTTCCCAGCTGTAGCTGAGAGAATATGACTGATGGGTGATCCTTGAGTCGGACGATAGAATTCCCGCCTTTTCCCCTACTACGAGAACTGGCGTCTCGACCACTTAGCTGACAAGATGGTGCGCACTTCAGATGCTGGTGCTTGTGTCAAGCACTTGTTTGTCCGCCTGTTTTATGCGGTTGCTTTTTGTCTGTAGCCCGAAGAACAACGACTAGTTATCAGTCTCTTGAAGTTCCTCTATTCTGTTCAAATAGCAGCTGTGTAGAATGCTCATGGCAAAGAACAATATCTTTCTCTTAGACAGTCAAGTTGTGGTTGTTAAGTCTTATCTGATTATCAACAAAATTTTGTGGTTTATATAAAGAGGCAATGTAGCTATGATAATATAACACACAATGGTATAAATGAACCACCAGCGCCGTAAAGACACTAATTTTGAGAATCATTTCGGAGTGGAAAATGACCCTGTTCAATGCCGCTTATAAATGGATGAACACAAAATTTAAATAGCATTACAGCTGTTGTGCTTTCGAATGTCCACAGATTTGACCAGAAGAGAGAATAAAATCAATGTGCACATAAATCATGATGGCAGTGAGTGAATTAAAATGCAATATCGATACTCAAATGAGGATGAAGGGACAGATCAACTTTATCTTCTCTATAGAGATAAGTACAGAAAAGATATCAAAACAGTGAAATAATGCGCCTGTCAATATTGTGATGAACTTTCTTAAATTTTATTGCCTACTTGATGTCCAAACAAATTAATCACTCTATGATAAAAATTATCTGTGCACATAGAGGAAATACGTTTATTCGCAAACCTCATTCAATTTTGATACATACAACAGTACAATTGTTTACTGTAAAGTCAATATTGTTTAAACATGTTATCGGGGAAAGAGTCTAGATTTGCCTCTGAATTAATAAAGCTCTTCTTATTATCTACCTAGTTTAAAAAAAATAATAATAATTTTTGCTCTGCATTCATATGAAATCCTTTCTCATAATCATATGCAATGCTTTGAGCCCGAGGGGGGGCGGGGGGGGGGGGGGGGAGGGGGAAGGGGGGAAGGGGGCTCTAACAATAACTTCCTTGTTTCTTGAAATTGTATGAGAACCAGCTCTAATTTTGGACTGCAGTAGGACATACCTGGATAAAGTTATCTTACAGAACGAGCGATTCATTTGTAGCTGAGAGTAAGGAATCCTGATAACCCCTGACCCCACGAGCTGTACGTTAGCAGCTCGCACAGCAAGATCTACAACGTGACCTTTGCCACCTCACGCGCTCTGTTGTCTATTTCTTCCGGAGCGTCAGGCAACAGGAAACAGAAGTGTTTTATGAACTTTGGATAAGAAAGAGACAAAGTTCCATGCCCAACTTCCGCGAAAGTAATTTATAATATGTAATGTGACTAACTGCACTCAGCATGTCTGCCGCTTTCCTATCTCTTTGATTGTCCTCTGAGAACAAAATGAGAAAGGAACCAGAGGCAAATAATGGTATCTAAGCTACAACTTTGACACTCCATTCACCACTATGACCATGACTACTACTACATATATTACTACTGCCACTGTTATCATTGCCATCGCTGTTACTTTATCTATGACTAAGCTAAGAAAACCAACATTACCATCGCTGCTGGTAGCACACAATTGTTATTCCTAATAACACCAGCAATCCTATTGCTTCCACTACTGGAAGTACCACTATTTTATGATGATAATGATGATGATGGGTAGGAGGAAAGAACAAAAAAAAAAAAAAAAGAAGACAATAGTAATAAGAACACTTGTCATTGTTTCACTTAGTTTTAATGGTATGTGAAAAGACAAGGGACTCTGATCCATACATCTTCATTCACAGAGGCCTAAACTGTCTTTTATATTGTGATTATCATTATTCTTCTATAATTATCATATCAATTAGTAAATCATCGAAAGATTTTATTTTAACAATTCACAGAACGTTTTCTCTTGTTACCTCAGTCACGTCAAGAGTCGACGATCTTAATGGGTGGCCAAAGGCCTTACACTCAACACCTCTGAAGAACAAATAAAGTATGTAGAGAGCGAAGACAAGAAAAAAAGAACTCTCTTTTTATAAACGACGACGCCAGGTTTATTTTTCCATGCCACTCTTCACAAGAAAGTGAAGAGAAAAAAAACGAAGTCTCGTGGAATCTCGGGGGAAACCGGAAACAGCTTGAGAATTCGCGGGAAAACATAGTAGTGGAGCGGGGAACGACAAATACAACCTTTCTCCCTTCCCCACCCCTTTTCTCTCTTTCTTTCTTTTTTTTTTTTTTGATCGGGTGGAGGAGAAGAAGAAAAGGTGCATGTCTGCATAAGGAGGACGTAAAATAACCATTATGTTATAGGTTTGTGTGTGTGTGTGTGTGTGTGTGTGTGCGTGTTTTCATAACGGCAATTTATAACTTATTTTTATTACTTATTGTATGAACAAGATAATCAAGTCCTGTCCTCAGCTTTTTGTCTCCCCTTCTTTTTGTCTCTTTGTATGTCTCTCTTTCTCTGTGTGTGTGTGCATGTGTGTGTCCACCTGAGGTCATTCCTATGCACATGTTTTTAGTCTTTACTTTAATCTGACAGTTATGTTTCTATTGTTGCCAGTAGTGTTACAATAATAGTCAAAGTCTATTATTTTGATGTGGTGGGGGGGGGGGGGGGGGGGGGGGGGGGGGGGGGGGGGGGGG
>JBCEWB010133231.1:0-11153 GCA_039654565.1 Peronia peronii | reverse complement strand
ATATGCACTGCATTAGGAGCAAAAGACCTATGAGCTAAGATTCTTACTAGTCCTGGTATCGCTATTGATGTTCCTTTTTCAATGTCTTTGATAGCCAGTTCAGTAAAGAATGTTTTCCGTGTGGTTATTTTTTTTGTTGTTTTAGAATACCCAATCACCTTACATAATTCGTAAGAGCAAATCGGATTTCAACAAATTGGAAAATGGGTATTTGTGCACCAATTAGCATGTGAAACCTTGAAGAATATCACTGTCTGAATTTAGATGCTCCATAAGATATCCTTCTAACGCATTCCGTTTGATCCTGCGATGAATACATTCATTACACCACTTCATTTCCTTTTGCCTTTGTTTCTTCTTTTAGACATTAACTATTCCCTGTGTTTCTTTCATTGTCACCATCAGCCCTTCTATCTTTCCACAAATATAACTTTTTATTTCTTATTTTTTGGTTCTTTCATCCACTTTTATTTTCATGTATAATATTATTATATTCTCCTAATCGTATTTCCTGTTATATATGTAGTTTCCTCCTTTGCCTTCCTATCTCTTTCTGATTCAGTTATATCCTTTCTCTAATGTGACATAATATACACGGTGTTCATGGTTTTGTCATGCTTCAGAATTTCTATTTTAAACGCCAGTATGATAATGCAAACTGTCTCGTTTTCTCTGCTACTCTTGCCTGTGGAAATATGCCTAATCAATTAGACCTGGGCGCAACACGGAATCTTTCTGTCTTAATATTGAGATTCCATTTCCACAGATTGCAACTCTTATTCCGTTCCCTCCTGACCAGTTCCCAATATACATATTATGTATCCCCATTTTTCTTTATAAAACGGAAAAAAGTATCGGCAAGAAGTTTCTTCTGAACCAGCAACGGGAGTGAGGACGAGAGAATAAAAGAAAGATAAGCCTGGATGATATATAATCATATCAACAAAAACGAAATTACATTCCGGATATCCAAGAACGGAAGAAAAACAAAGATGGAACTCAGAAAATACATTTCATTAACATTGGACGAAGTCTGTATCAATTGCAGGCAGTTTAAGCTGTTTCCGAGCCGCTTGCTGGAAGTTTTTCCTGGTCTGCACCCATCCATCCTTTCCATTAAGATGCCGAGAACCAGGCGAAGAGAATTTTTCCGCCAATTAGTGGAGCGTGATACTCACCCAGGGAGCTGTGCAACGATAACCTTCAGGCGTGGTTGAGTGAGAAAACATTTGCATGACCGGGAGGATCTTGTTTCTCATTTACACATACTCGCATTCTTGCCCATATACACACACAAACATTCATTTACATGGATATATGATTTCTTACTTGGCGTTTTTGCTCTCTTTTTCTCTGTGAAGTGTTTGTCGGTGCAATTGCTGGTCGTAACATGTCGGATTGGGAGGGAAATATAGAGGTACAAACACTAACATTAGAAAGCTTGTCACTTGAGAAACCTGAAATTGCCCTACAAAAAAGATGCTTAACATCAACATATTCAAGTAAAATATTCAAGAATATCTGCAATTTCTCAAGTTAATGGAAGCTGTCTGTTGACCTGTGTCATTCAATGACAAAGAAATATCCATTATAAACTCTAGAGCTGGGCCAGAAAAGAAAAAAGAGTCCATTATCATATCGAGAAATCACTGATGTTCAAATGTCAAAGAATACGGAAATTAGAAACTCAATGGGGGGCTTTCTCATTTTTTTTCAGATGACATAAATCACTCTTGTTAATATGCAGTGGCACAGGAACCTTAAGCTATTTGTCTTTGTCCCTATATGCAGATACATTGCTAGCTATTCTGATAGGTCTATATCCCTCACCAGATGCCTCGGGGACGTACGAAACTCAGTCTAGAATTTCAAAATGTATCATCAATTAAGGTATTATATGAAATTTTATCAGATTTAAACAACCTCGCTATATGTCCCATTTAATGTAAGATTTAAAAACTACTGTTTGCAAAGAAATCCTCAGTAATTTTGACAGGAAATCATTCGATAAATTCTTCGCCCTCTCTAATCATAAATTAATTTCTGGAAATACTAAAGAGCATACTCACTGTCCATCTCTACAACTCTGTTGCTGTTATATTCTAACTTAATTGTTCCGGAATTATCTAGGAGTGTTAAGTAGTTTTTCTACACATAGATAAATGAGATACTGAACTTGACCACTTGCAAGAGCACAGATTGGCACTCATTATTGTTGAAGTAGTCTATTGGTTTCGGTTGTCTCCAGCAGCGAGCCACCAAAGTTTAATGTGAAAGGGATTTTATCAACGCAATGGCAAAATAACGGGCAGGTAGAGAATGGCTGTTTTCCACCCCGACCTGGAACAGGAATCTTTTCTTAACAGGTAGGATGGTGGACTGATGTAAGTCTCCCACACACAGATTTGAATTAGCCTTCAGCCAGCACGTGGCAGGCCTACGCCTACCCGTGTCGCTCACAATGATTTCTAAACACCTGGAAGCTCAAACACCCGCTTTTAAACTGGCAAACATTAATGGCTGGGTCAATGCTCTGATGTTTAGCTGCCAGATCTAACTCCTAATCTGCCACGTTATCCAGTTTGAAGCTTTTAACTTGTTCCCCTACCTTTAACTGGCTAGATGAACTCGTTCCTCACCACCTTTCACGTTATTATAAAAGCTACATTTAAGACTTCTTGGCACTTCGAACATATTATATTAAGTCTAGCGCTTGAGTGCACTTTGAGCACTCAAAGTAATTGGTGGTTCACGTGAACGCCATTCCAAACAGTGCCTTTCCTATCATGCTCTAAAGTTAATCGGCAAAGATATGAAGTGCGGTGTTTTTAAGTGGGACAATAACACTGTGCCATCAGGAAAGAATTATGACTACATTATAAATACCCTAAGGTTTATAAACGGTATACCAATAAGCAGAAATACGAGAAATTAGGTAGCCCCTTGCCTCATATGGGGAGATAGGCTATACCCCAGTGAAATGTACGCTGATAAACATAGATACACTCAAAGCCTTTTTTTCTTTTGGTTCATTCGATAAATTGAATTGAGAAAACGAATCGTTTCCACACTTCAGATGCTGCGTAGGCTCCCATAGAGGAGAGTCTTGCCACAATTACGGACATTTTAACTAACTGATCCATAACGTTTTGTGCTCTGCTGTAACTGGTGAAGCTTTGAATGGGATGACCATTAACTATTTAAAGAAAGGATGCCTTTTTTCAAACGAATAATAATGCATGTGTGACATGAGCAATGGTACATGAGGTGCACGACGAACATCCAATGCTCAAAGGTTAGACTAGCGCATTCGTACTAAATGCTGTTCGCATGCTGATGTGGATGTGTTTATGAAGAACGTGTATGATTAGATTAAGGACTGTAATTGCAAAATCTATTATTGAAGTTAATACATATCAAGTCAACTGGAAGAGAGAAACCACTGGTACCAGTGAGATATTGTAGTTCTGGCAACCAGATTATCGTGGAAATCCAAAAAATTCTTTTGACTTTATTAAACAGCAGCGGCCTTCACACACGAACGCTCAGTTCTTGAAAATTATTTGATATGTGTATAAGATGCATTTTTAATGAGATCGATCACATGACCGAGGAAACATCGCTCACTCATGGGTTTGTTTACATGGTGAGACATCTCTGAATGTTTATCATTGATTAAGGCTGCCTGCCATGCGCAGAACATGTATACAAATCAGCTTGTGTGCGAAAATTTCTTGATCATGTGACCTTTCTCGAAATAGCTCATTACTTTAATACAAAAAAAGGGGGGGGGGGAAGTTTTGGAGGTAGAGAAAATAAGAAGCTCAAAGAACGAGATATCAGAAAAATAAAAAGAAGAGAAAAGATTTACAATGAAAATTAAAAATCTGATGGTGGCAGATTCCCAACAGCTGAACATAACTCAGACTGAAGAAGGATCAATAGAGATATGAACAGAAGGAACTACAAACGAAAAAAAAAGTAGAAAAACTTAAGAATGTTAAAGTAATGTAAAGACCATCACTGGAGAAGCAAACAGGATGAAATCAGTTGTCAGTCCGAGTTCGTGATGAAAACAGCGGCATTGTGAAAGGTGACAAATAGGTATGAATTCGCTTTATGGGAGACTGGAAAGTGCATGACTTACAATCTGGCCATTTAAAAGCCAATAGAATAAGATAATGGAGAGGGGAACAAAAGAAGAAAGGACAGAGAATAGAGCACAGGACCGACGCGTGGGAGAGAAGTAAAAGCAGCTGGTGCTGAAACTGACAGATCACAAGACAGCAGGAGACGAGCAGCCAATCAAAACAAAGTCAAAAATAGACGACACCCGATCAGAGTCTGTAGCTCAAGCTGCATTTGTTTTAATTTTTTTTTTTTAGATAAAGTTAATGAGGCAAAGGAAAATAGCAGACAAATTGTTGGATATTTATTCTACAACTTCAGTCTTTTTTCATTTTTAAAGGTTTCTTGTGAATGTTGCAATTACTGAAAAATGATCCAGAGAATCCTGGCACCAATATTTGTCTTTTAATGGAAAACAGAGTTAACTGAAAGAACAACCTTGCCGAGATGTTCTCTCTTGTTCAGGAATAACTAGGATTTTCTCTCAGGAGTTTTGTTTACAATAAGTGAGACTGTGTCCTGAAATAAGGGCACAAAGGAAATGTGAAGAAAACCGTTTAAACAAAATTAAAAATTTTCATATGCAGAAGATCATCTGTGCCAACAAATTATGACTTATAATATTTGCAGATTATGTAATATCTGGCACATGATCTTTATTATGTAGTGCCCCCTGCATGTTTTGGTAATCATTGCTTTCTATACCGCGTATTCTTTTGTCTATCGAATGAAATTCCGTTGCACTTTTGTTTCTCATAGAGATAGCATTTTTATCCCTTATCTTTGTTCTCTGGTGATACACATGCTCTTCCCTAAATATCTGAACTTTAGTGTTTTAGAGTGTTCTTTATATTTTCTCCTCTCAAAACAAAACACGGAAACCTTTCCTCCTCTTTCTTTTGCTCATTTGTGACCTATTTGTATATTCTATTGCTATTCAAATGGAGCTCACATCTAATCACATTATATACAGGATTATGACAGGCATTAAACTATACACTGTTTCAAGCCCTTCTGCTCAGATATTTTAAAGACGTCGATCAAACAGGGAAATTGGCTGACAAGTATGCAACAGGCTCAAAAAATTTTTTTCGAAAATAGGGCAGTATGCCAATCAAACTGAGTGCCAGGATTTGATGCCATCCTATAACCATTACAATATTCAGCCACTTCGGGCTGAATTTCGGGCAGCCATGTCTTTACTGTACGAACTTGTGGTGTCATAATATTTTAGATAATGCCAGTTCTAGAAATTATAAACCAAGGTTTCTTCTTCATGAATGCATAAGTTCTATGTGAAGGAAGACTCAAGTTCTTCCTGTATCACAAGATATTGTTTAGTATACATGACATCTGAACAAAATACGTCGGTGGAATATAATTATATAGCATTTCAATCAAATAACGTCACATTTTCTTGGCCACATTTTAATTGGATGTGCACAGCTTGTTGCTAATTTGCTAATTGAATTCATTGGGATTTGGTTGTCTCAGTGGAGAAAAATAAAATATATAAGAGACAGAGCTGACGTCCAAATGAAAAGATAATATGCATTCTGGAGCCGGCCCAAAAATGTTAATCAGTAACTGGCACAGTCTGCATGTCACCGTTCTGTATCGACACATTTATGATACTGTTTGTAGTATGACATTTGAGACTGTCCTTGGTTTAACAAGAAAATTTAATTAATATGAAAATGAAAGAGAGCAAAGAGATAAGGAGACCAGTTCTATACTAAGGTTAGGTTACAGTTTGCTAGAAATGGAAAGGATCACATTATTTAACAGTTTGCTTAACCAGTGGTTTTAAAGACATTGGTCCTTGCATATGGGCATTCCCAATCAAGAACAGGTTTTAGAACGTTTTAGCTTTTCTTTAAATTCAATTTTTCTTGACTTAACAACTGTACTTAACTAATCCCTTCGATATAAAAGTAAATATTGGATGATTATAAGAAGTATTCCCATCTCAACGCTCATGAGTTTAACTTTGGAATGTCTAGTCATTCTCTGCACATAGCTAACGTAGGACAGGAAAACATAAATGCTCGTGATTTAAAGATATTATGTTGATACGGAGTTTTCAGTGAAAAGGTAGTTATTCCTGACAGGAGTTCTGCTGTTCAATATATCCGTATATTAAGGATAAGATACAGGTTTTAGCCCTGGATATCCAAATTTAAAAAAAATTATGGTAAGGCACCCATGG
Organism: Peronia peronii; assembly: GCA_039654565.1. NCBI lineage: Eukaryota > Metazoa > Mollusca > Gastropoda > Systellommatophora > Onchidiidae > Peronia > Peronia peronii. The sequence continues at coordinate 4,816 of JBCEWB010133231.1, read as the reverse complement.
AACTGAATCATCCTAGAATTACACAGAAGAGAAAAAGAGAGAAAAATAGAGATTTAGACAGAAACAAGAAAGACACAATGCGGTCCGATGGTGGAAAGACAGTTCACTTTCATGTCTTACAGAGGCGAAATTGGCTGTCTTAATACACTCTATCCGACCACTAAAAGAAAATCGTGTTCATATTTCAGGGGATTTCTTATCTCTGCTCTGTAAGGGAACATCCGTCATCGATTTTGTTCTTCCCTAAACAAGACTATAAAATGGTAAGGGTTGGCGGAGCGGACAGTTATAACAAACTAAGGGTCATCACTGTCTTCAGGTGTGGCCACTCTGCTGGAGTATGTGACGACTCCCGACGACCTTTGGGTGGACATTGTCATTATTTGGTGATGGGGCGCGGGGAAGTGCCAGTTCGTTGACGGACAAAATTATCTGTCATTAGGATGAGAAAGGAAAAAGAGTGGGGGGAGGGGGGATGAGAGAGAGTTGCAAATGATGAAGAGAGAGAGAGTTGCAAATAGAAGGTCAGTACTGTAACTAAAACCCTCGAATATGCCTATGACATTTTTGTCTTTTATCACTACACAAGGAAAGCAGGATGGCAATAGGTCATAGAATCCGTAGAAGATAAGCTGACTATGGTTAGTATATGGAATGGAAAATATGAGGATGAGAAGCATAAACTGGTGTAAATAAGGAATACATGAGACAGAAATCTCACGGAGACCGCCATGAGATTTGTGATGATATCAGAGCTTGAAGTATGAAATGTTATTAATTCTGATTACATGAATGCTGCTATCGTCATTTACATATGTCCTTGTGATGGAGTCAGCCACCCAAAGGGTTCAATTTTACTGACATAGAACACTTATTTTTCAGGAGAGCACAACATGGTGGTCGGCTATTCAGATTCACGAATTAACAGGTCTACTAAATAGGGGAGGGGGGGGGGTCCTGAAGGTGATTTTTTAAAAATTATTAGAGATAGACTATTTTAACCTTTTCCATCAAATTCAACATGTTCAAATTAGAGGAAAACAGTGGAAAAAATCGACTTTTTCATACAGTTGCCATGGCAACGCCGCCATCTTGGATTTTGCGTCCCTAAATTGATTGATTTTAAAATCTACCTCTTCCGCCAAATTTCAACGGAACTTGATAAAACTTTGTGAACATATTGTTTGACATAATATCTAAAACATTACCTATTTTCAGTCCTTTCCATGCAATAGGAAATGTTCTAGAAATTTTTAAAAATGGAATGTAACGAAAATTCAAATTTCGGCGTTTTTTCTCTAAAACTTACCAATTGAATGGAACACTCATATGTTTGTTTTTGGGCTTGTTGTGAAAATGGTGTATACCAGATTTGGTTAGAATCGGTTTCGAAGCAAAAAGGTAGATTGCAAAAGAGTGTCAAAACGAGAAAAACGCGTTTGAAGTTGTTTTTTTTCAGCGAAAAAATCACGTGAAAAGTTTTTTGATCGGCTTTCAGTCTCGAAACACACTTTTTTGTACACACTAGCCTTCTCTCCATGACTTCTGTGTCTCTTGTTGCTGTTTCGTGGCGTTCTGGATATATTTTTTATCGAATTTTCCTCCCCACCCCTATCATTATAAGGGCTCCCATAGAGTCACTTCCGGGTTCTTGAGGGCCTTTATATGCCCCCCCTATATCTTTTTTTTGTCCAAACCAAGAGTGTTTTGACCTTTACTCTGACATATAGCCCACAACTAAGCTCTGAAATAGCAGAAAGATGGCAAAATTTCACTATTTATAGGACGTGGAAATTCATTTTAAAACTCTTATACTGAAAATCTGCATGATCAGCAGTTTTGCTCGCCTCATAGTGGTCATCCAATGTCCATTCCTGGCACTGGAGTTCATGATATTGCTAGAAGAGGTCATAATCAAGTGTTTTATGCACTCTTTGCCTATTTATAGTCACATAGTGATGATCTACGACTGAATGTAGAGCCAGATGGAGCCAAATCCTGGTTGATAGTAGGCTATGTCGACCGTTGAATGACCATAGGTCAAACACGTTTCATCGACTTTTTGATACCATTTTTATACTCAGAAAAGGCAGGGCTTTTAAAAGAAAACAAAAGCGCAAAATCGCACTTTTTTTTAGCAAAATCTGTATTTCAGGACGCGCCCCCACCCTAAGCAATATCTTTAAGTTATAACCAATGAGATGGATGTGGTAAAATAGTAAAGAATGAACAACTGACATATCAGCTTATGAGCCAGTTGAGAGAGAGAACGAAAACAAGAAAAGATCAAGGTGGTTAAAACTGGATGGATTATCAATGAGAATGTTAGATATTATAAATTACTCAGTAACATGTGAAATCTGTCTGAGATCTTTCTTAGTTCTGAGACGTATGAATATGCTATTTTGACCAAGCGTATAACCATAACATTAGACTTGTTACTAATCATTGTTAGTTCTTGCGGTCACGTCCTGTGATACATCATATTCTTGTGATATACTGGCATTATGGGCATATAGACAATACCTTTGTATCCACATCACAACCTGCATTCTTCCGGTCACGCTATCATAACATTCACCACGGTGTCTGTCCTCAACAATCAAGTACAAGGGCCGCGCTTCATCATTCCCTCTCTTTCTTGCGCTTGATTTCCCTTTACCACTCCAATTCCTAAAATGTGTTCTCTTTACCTCTCTCTCATAACAGAGTCACGAAATGGTCCATGTCGTTTTGTTTTTGTTCTAGAGCATTATATTATAATTAGATGTAACATTATTTGCCTAACGTCCCTGGCAGTCACAGAAACGCTCATTTTAACCTCATCGCTCTTGCCTAATCCTAAGACAAATGGATTTATAAATCCAACCGTCCATGTTGTTGTTTTGTGTTTTTATCTGTCCTAATGGCGGGCGCCAACTTCTAGCAGATCCTATATATCCTGGATGTAATGGACGTTGTTGTTCTGCCAAAGTGCCTGTGTTTGTTGGGCAGATTTTTTTTTAGTTTCGGGATATTTATAACTAGGTGCTTGGCAAACCGTATATTGAAAGTCCATTCAGGAATCACGATTTTCAAAGTTTTCTTTTTAAATTGTCAACTTTTCGGTAAAATGATTTCTTTCCCCTGTTTTGTGCATATCACTCCACAACATTTGCTAAAAGGGCTGGAAACTTTCAAGACGAAATGTGGCAGAAACTTTGCCATTGCCCATAGCAGTGGGAGTCCTCAAGATAAATACAGACAAAGTTTGATCATTAGTTGTTTTTATCTTTAGTGATATTGTTACTATTACTGTTGATGTTTTCAACACTATGAGAGCTGTTATCATTTGTTTCATTTGTCACGCTTTCCCCAGTATTTGCATCTGTGCCTTTGAGAACTGCTATCATTTTTTCCTTCTCTCCTTCCTTTCCTCCTCATCCTCCCTCTCTCCTCTTCCTCTCTCTTTCTTTCTCTAACTCTCTCTCTCTCTCTTTGCGTGTATGTATGTATCTCTGTGTTTCTGGTCACATCACAGAATACATTATTGTGAATTTCAGAAAATATAAAATAATATAATAAAAATATAAATTTTTATAGCACCAAAATCCGCCACACACAGTGTTTTTAAAACGTTTTTTTTTTTTCAGTGAACTGGAATCAGCCCTAATCTAGATGAAGAAATGGTACAATAACAAACATTGCGGATAGGTCTAAAGTTTAAAACTTTCCAGAAAGAAGCGAAGACATAGCCAAACGTGATAATTCGGAGCAAAAGTTCCTCTCTGTGATGAATTGTTTGTTTGTTTATTTATTTGTATTGGAATTTAATGGCATGTGAACAAGATTACGGCTATATTGTGCCGAACGCAGTGAGATACATTTACATGTCAAAAAGGCTGATCAAAGTATAAAGTATAATACCGTATGGCCGAATTATAAAAGGAACATCAACATGTGTATATAAATTCATTTCATTTTATCTTAATGTGTCCTTCAAGGTGATCATCTGCATACCACATACTGCACATACTACTGCTGATTCGTTCTCTTTATCAAATGCTATTGATTTTTGCATTGAAAACTAAAATATATTATAAAAAGATAATTATCACCAGTTACTATGACCTCTACTATTTATATTACTGTCAATAAGGTTATAGTGAGGAGACGACATATGGCAATTCCAATCAAGTGCTATGAAAAAGCTTCCATCTAACCTCAATGACATTGCAAACAACAACGGATAAACAGTTTGGAGAAAACAGTCACAGCAGTAATGGATTACGTTTAAGGAGAAGGGATACAACAATTTAAGATAATAGATATCGGTGACTCAGCACTGGTTTAAATTTAAAACGGCTCAAAACTGACATTCTTGTTTGGCAACTCAAAACAAACACTCTCGCAAAAACATCGCCTGTCAACGGAGATAAAAAAATCCTGTAGAGGTATATACGGGCACTATATAAGCTCGGAAAATAAGCTCTTTACACTGTATATGAAAAATCCTCTAGCTCCAGCATGATTTTTCTTTATTTCATTTCTTCCCAGAGAGCCTCGGCACAATCTCTTGCTGAATTGATACGAAAAGGTTTGTTGCATCTTCAGAATCGTGAGCTTTGTCTTTGGTTTTGTTTTTGTTTTTCATTCTTTGTTGTTGTTGTTTTTCCAAAATCATGTCCAGATAGACTGCCCAGTGGTGGGTACATGTATTTATAGCCCAGTGTTCTTTTCAGGTACGCAGTGGTCGAAATGTCTTCTATCGTTCCCTTGAACATCTCTCAACCGGAGTTTAAATTATTCTAAGTATGATTGCTTGGTGGCTGGGGGG
>JBCEWB010133220.1:0-11153 GCA_039654565.1 Peronia peronii | reverse complement strand
ACGAGCCGAGCAGTAGGATTTCTCTTCTCGGTACCGGTCCCAGCGAGAAGTAAGGTGACTTCCCGAGTTTCTCTCTCAGTAAAAAAAAAAAAAAAATGTACTGCTCGCCCACCCCTAGCAAATGGAAGTGATAGGTCTAGCATGGACGACATGTGACTGACAGGAAAAAAAAATAAAAGCGATATCTGCAAACACTGTATGTGCATGAATTTCAGTCGCCTACAAAGACAATAATATTATCATCTTGAAGATAATGTCTTCATGATCGTCTATATTCCGTTCAACTTTGCCATCAGAGACGTGAACAATTCGTGGTCAACAGATATGCATCGAATTTCGCAGAAATCATTGAAATAGGGTTCACTTTGCAAACTGAATGGAATAGATTAATGGACAATATTGCGTAATTGTTTCATAAGAAATAAAGTTAAGTCATCTTTTCCAACTTCTTCAATTTTAAGCTTAAGGAAACTTAGAGCCAGATGCTTTAATGTCAATCTAAATTAATGAATGACTGAAAAACAACAATATAAAGTAACACCCAAACAATTACATGTACAAACTCGTAGCTCAATGCTGTGCTGGGTAAACAGAAGAACATGTTAACACACCTTGACGTTCCATTGATCCTACCGAGATAATTGTACTGAGCCAGATATCGTTAGCCTTGACCGCCAAGTCCGAAGGCAAGCGACCAAGCATGAACACACAGTATTCAGATTTAAGACACGCCATATGCTACATGTTGTTTGTCCTGAGCTGGCTAATTTAGGACGGAAACTTGATCCTTACTTTAAAGATAGTATTGACCATAAACCTTACGACGCCTTGACGCCTGACAACAGGGGTTCCCAAATCTTTTCTTTGTGGTTCCCTCGTAAGAAGTGTTTGGTAACTTCAAGTCTGTATTCCGTCTAAATTATTGACGTAATCTTGTAATAACCAAGCATCTGACACAGATACCTCACTGTTTTCTCTCGTTCGAAATCCACTGTTGATCACCGCGTGTTGGAAAACAAAATTGTTTCTGTGGCTTAGTTTGCCACTGACAATTTCTGAATATCTCTGTTGTATCAAGGGGGGATCGTTGTGACCAGTCCTATTACTTCCCTTTGCCAGACACAAGAGATGTTGAGCAAGCAGTGTAAAGAAGAAAAAATTAACTTTGCTTCATGTCATTCAAATAATTGATTTGGGTCTGGCAAAGGGAAATAATAGGGCTTTTCTCAACGCCCTCCCATTACTTGAGGTAAAAATACGATTACAGACATTTTATTTAACTATTTGTGACCGTGGCTGGGGAGAAAAAAATTATATGCCGATTTTTAACTTTATTTTTTTTTTTTTTTTACTGGATTCATAGCTTGATTCACAGTTTTGTAGCTGATAAAGGCACTTGGAAGGCAATTTTTTCATTAAATATGCTCATGGAAAGATCACTGGAAGTGCAGAAGGATCTTCGCCTTTGTTTTGTTGATTTCTTAAAAGCTTTTGATAAAGTGGGACATGACGATCTATTTGATATGCTGTCCGATCTGACTATTGATGCCAAAGATCTACCATCCTCAGAAACCTATACTGGGAACAACTGGCCACGATCAGGATAGAAAATGAACGCAGTGAATACAGACCTACTCAAAGAGGAGTGAGACAAGACTGTGTAATGTCACCAGACCTTTTAAATTTGTACAGTGAAATGATCTTTAAAAACATTTGTGAACATCAGGGAGTCCAAGTAGGCGGCAGCAACATCAACAACCTGCGCGATGCAGATGATACAGTCCTCATAGCAGACTCTGAACTAAAACTCTAGAACCTTCTGACAACGACAGCAGTCAGAAGTGAAGAAAAAAGGCTTACAATTAAATGCAAAGAAGACAGAATGCATGGTCATCTCAAAACAAGCCAATATACTCATGTGCAATTTATTCTGCAACGGTGAGACAATAAAACAAGTGAAAAACTTCAAATATCTGGGGTACACTGTAATACAGAATGCAAAGAGTGATACAGAAATAGGGAAAAGAATTGCAATATCCAAGGACACATTTAACAAAATGAAATCCATATTTCAAAAAGGAATGTAACAACTGGCACCAAAATTAACGCACTTAAAGCTTATGTGAGGTCAGTTCTTCTATATGGTTGTGAAAGCTGGACTTTGAACAAAGACACAGAAAGGAAGCTGGAAGCTGCTGAAATGTGGTTCCTCAGAAGAATAATGAAAATATCATGGACAGAGAGAAAAAACGAACGAGGAGGTTATGTCAGTGGCAGGATATGAAAGATCCCTCATAAAGACCATAAGAAAGAAGTAACTGAAATTCCTCGGACACATCTGCAGGAGGAATGGACTAGAGAAACAGAAGCTATGTGGAAAGATCCAAGGGAAGAGAAGCAGAGGACGCAAAGAATGAAATATACTAACAGCCTTAACAGATACGCCACCAAGAATGAAATGAGCAATACCGAGATGATAAGAATTGACAACAGAAGGGGGTGGCAAGCCATGGTCGTCGATGTCTGCTCCAGACCTGACATCTAAAGAAGATAGCTTGATGATGATAGAGAAAACTAAAATGTATGCCATCTCAATTAGAAATTGTGTTAATAATGTTTTTTCCAAAGATTTATTTAGATCTTTTCAAGCTCTACTTGTCAATGGTTCGTCGGTTCTAGGGTCAAGACAGGTTCTCGGAGCGCAATAACCAGGAAATATCAAAACTGAATAGACATGGAAGATTCTCAACTAGATTTAGATTTCAGTAGAGGAAACAAATGAAACAGAGGAGGAAAAGACAGCATTAGATAGGAGAAGGTTGAATAGAGACGATCATGAAGAAGCTTTGAACTTGATAAGTCATTCATTCAGGCTATGAATATCATGCCAGATAAGTATTTTTATGTGGAATCCATAGGGAGAGGGAATAAGGGATACTCGTGGGTTTACTGGAAGAGATAGAAGAGTCATAGACACCGCCCTATTGCGTAACAGGAGTTTGTCTGGAGGAGGAGCAGTTACCCGATTAAAATATATATATATATAAATATAAATATAAATAAATAAATATATATATATATATAAATAAATAAATAAATAAATAAATATATATTATATATTCTCTAAAGATCATGGTGAATGGCGGTCTTTGGTACGTGGACTATAACCATAAAAGGAAGATGGGCGATAGGGAAGACGAAATATGAAATATTGGCGAGCTGAAAGCTATAAACACGTGTCCGCATTCGAATAGGGTAGGGAGGGATGGGGATGGGGCATGCGGACATTGTAGGGTGGTAACCTCTGCACTGTGGTATTGACAAAAGAAATGTGACCGGGGATCAAAAGGAATCTGTCTGTGGTTTTCACTCCAGTGGATCGGATCTCCTTCAAGAAGACCGATCTCTCCCATGATATTTTACTGTGTCAATTTTCACCAGCTAGAATAAAATTTTTGAGTTACCACGGAGCCTATAAAAGCCATGTCATACAAAGAGGTGTACCATAATAGTAGACTGAGGTTTGGAGCCGACTCTCTAGCTATACACAAAGATCTCACAGAGAGAGTGCATATTTATAGATGTCTCGTGATCTCAGAGCAAGAAATTTATATTTATTTAGAGATATTTATTTAAAATAAGTTTATAAGAATTTTTTTTTATTTATTTACTTATTTAAATATTTTATTTATAATTTCCTGCACCCTCATCCACCCTGATCCGCTTGGGAAAAATCTGTCATTTCTACCCGCTTCAGTCATGTATGTGCCTGAGATCACGTTGATGAGCCGAACAGCTGTCAATAATGCTTGAGGAGGAAAGGGCATCAGGATTGCGTCGTAAATGCCATCTTCACGTTCTCGTTCTTTTTAGCTCAAAGATAATAAACGGTACCTTGAGTTTTTTAGCCAGATATTATGCCAAGAAGCTGTTTATTATTTTCAGTCAATTAAATTACTTCTCTTTGCTGTGGACTTGGATATTAACAAACGTTATTTAAAAAAAAAAAAAAAAAAGGCAAAATTATCTTTGTTATTCTTATTTAAACCCAGAAAACAGAAGGGAAAAAGTTATCATGATAGGAAATCTATTTTTCAACACACAATTAATTTACTTTTCAGACTTTTGCTGGGCATACTATAGCCGTAATTGTGCTGTTGTGCCGTTAAGTCCCAACACAACACAGACTTTTTCATTGAGCTAGATAAAAAGAACAAAGGGATTATTAATGAGGCAGGACTAATACGTCAGTTCGCAGACATCTCTACAGGGTGTCCGTAAAGTCTGGATACATGAAAAACATCACTGGCTGTCACTTTCCATCTTGTTAAGGACATTGATTTTGCAGGGTGTCCGGAAAATCTGGACACTAAGATAAAATGCGTATTTTCAATAAAACAAGTACGAACAACATTTATTTCATTGGAATATTAAAATATAGATATAGATATAGATAAAGATATAGATATAGATATAAATATAGATAAAGATAAAGATGATATAGATAGATAGATAGATAGATAGATAGATAGATAGATAGATAGATAGATAGATAGATAGATAGATAGATAGATAGATAGATAGATAGATAGATAGATAGATAGATAGATAAGACTTCCAATATGATTTCTGTCATTTATGATGCAAAAGTCGATGTCCTTTGCAAGATTCACATAAATCCAATGCATTAACTTTACCTAAAAAAAAGGTGATAGCCACTGATAGTTCCCATGTGTACATATTACGGACATTGTAGAGCGAATGAACGGTGAATTAGAGTTGAATTACTCTATTTCGCCTAGCTCCTCCATGAATAGAATGGTACAAAAAAAATTCGGGACCGACATTACATATACATGTATATCAGTGTCCCAAGAGTTTCATTGCGTGCCATCTTATAACAATAAGATAGCAAAAAGTGAGTGTAAAATTTATATGCAGATACCCTAATCATCTTTGGCTCGAATAAACCATAATCATTGAAGTCCCTGTTTTCACCAAGACCCATGTGGAAGGGATCGTGACCACCCGGGGCAAGCATCTGATGAGGCGCCTGAGACGGCCTTCCAACATCCCCATAGCTGACAGTCAAAGTCGGACGGAAGGATCGTCGGATAGGAGACCGGTACGACTAGTCCCTTCCGGCACGCCCCCTACTCAACAGAAGATAACGAACATCACAGCCCTTGGCTTGTTTGGGTAGTGTAGTCTCAGCGCCGTAAGGAACTTGGACAAAACGCCTTTCAGATGACATATTTCCTCACCCGCTCAAAATAAATTCCACAGTATTAATAAACTATAGTTTGCATCGCTTCATTCTTTAAAAAAAATGCATTTAATTTTGATTTGCACTGTCTTAAGACAAAGGAGAGCTCGGGATTGTCGTTAACAGGAAATGTGTGCAAGAAAAATGGCGTTTTGTCGAAGAGGCCTATGCCAGTGTTGTCTTCATCTTCTTTTAAATTTTATACATTTTAACCCTCTGGCGACCTTGGGATCACCATGTCACCTTCTTCTCCTCTCTTCTCTTCTCGTGACTGTTTTTTTTTTTGGTCCACACGATATCCCTGGCCCTGTTTTATGCAAAGGGACAAAAGGTTTAAAAAGCTTATAATACATTTGTCTGCTGCCCCCTCTCCATAAAATATGACTAAAAACAAATTACATGTATGCATTATTTACATGTATTGATCCAGATTTGAATTACACGAAGCTCACAATACAATGTTAATTGCGCGGACATACGTAGCAATTAGTGCAGTTTTATTAGATGGATGTAAACGTAATCTGTACATTGCATAGTTTTGTAAAAAGTAAACAGTAGTTTTACAGCTCCATAGATCTCATCAAAAAGTTCCTGGACGCAGTAAGTTGGAAATACCAACAAACAATGAAATATCTGTTCTGTCTTGGTTCCTAATGAAAAGCGAAGACCGCAAAGAATTTGTTTTTGTTTTTGTTTTTTAATCTCGTGTACATGACCGTCTCATGTAACCCCAAACATCACTGGTAGGCCTACATTTAATGTTCTGTGGGGCTTTGTTCATTGTTGACAATTTTATACACACAATCCAACAAGTGTTTGTATTAGAGAGACGAATTAAGAAACGATAAATTCCCGTACACCCGGCCGGACAGACTGACGGCCATTTGGTTTTGATCCACCCAGACTGGAAAGAAATTTTAGCCTATAGTAGCAGGGATGTGTGAGCTTAGACAATTTACATGCGATCAATGGAATATTGAACATTGGAATCTACGGTTATTAGCGGGAAATAATAATAATAATAATAATAATAATGGAAATAATAATGACAAAAAACACAAACAGCGATTAACCCTAAGAGTGTCAATGGAACTGCTGGAATGCCAATGTTTTCATTAAGATGTTTATTCACGATGTTGAAGGAATAGTTTTTAGGCCTATCTGGCTATTATGAGACAGGAAATTTAATGAGCACATACTTGTGCTAATCGGCCTTTTGACATTTCTACAGTTAAAAATAATATTATACTCTAGAAGATATGCTCAATTCCTGCCGGGTGATTACAGTATATGTGGACAAATTAACTAAACCCCCCCTTTTTTTTTAGCTCAGTATAACCGACTATTTTCTGCATGCTGTCAATATTAAGTCTATCTGTGACAGTTTTTACAGAGAGAAAATAAAATAAAATGATAATGTTTTTGTCCATTTATTTCTTCTATGTGATCGTTTGTCTGTTTATTTATGAGATTTGTTTGTTTTCAACCCGTTAAACCCTGCAGTCGGTACACCGGACAGATTTTCCGGTGTCAAAATTCCCCACAGCCCGGTAGACCGGGCTGACACATTTATCCCAGTCCTATGCGGTCGCTGGTCAGAGTGGCATAACAAAGTCGAATACTGGCACTGAATGTAATAAAAACATTTGTATAATATCTCTTTCAACTGTCTTGGCTATATCTTCAATAGTGTTTGTGTTATTGCCACTTGAATGAGGTCATATTAGAAGTGTGCGTTTTCGGCCCGGGGGGCCAGGGACAGGGGTTTTTCAGGTACTGCTGACCAGGGTTCAAAGGGTTAACACAACATTTCTCGCTCACTTTATGTATACTAGATCGACTTCGCTTAATTGCCGATGATAGATTATGTAAAAGTTGGAAATAAAGAATGTTACATTCTTGGAATCGACCTTGAACATAATTGGTTTTCAAGATAACATTAGATAAGTTCTAACTGTCCTCAGATCACAAAGGACCTGAAGACATGTAATATAGGCCTACATATAAGATAGAGTCACAGTTACAAGTAGGCCTATATTGACCTGAATGTCATGGATAGCAGGCCTATCAGAGCAAAATCTACTTCACTTAATTGCCGATGATAGATTATGTAAAGGTTGGAAATAAAGAATGTTACATTCTTGGAATCGACCTTGAACATAATTGATTTTCAAGATAACATTAGATAAGTTCTAACTGTCCTCAGATCATAGAGGACCTGAAGACATGTAATATACATATATAAGATAGAGTCACAGTTACAAGTAGGCATACATTGACCTGAATGTCATGGATAGCAGGCCTATCAGAACAAGGCAGAACCAAACAACAACAACAACAACAACAATAACTACAACAACATCAACAACAAACATGCACCCCCCCCCCCCAAAAAAAAAATAAACAAACAAACATTCCCGCTGCTGCAACTTGATAAGGGTGTCGATGAAGACGAAGATGGATTAGCAAAGACTGGGCTGACTCTTTAAAGTGTACATTGATCACGTTACTGGTTCTTCCCCCCTCCCTCCCCCCTTCCCACCCCACCCTCTCCTCAATCCAGCGACAAGCTGACAGTCTATGAGAAAGAAGAGATCAAAGCTTATCCCGACGTCTACTGTATAGGACTGATGGCCAAGAAACTAGGATTTAATGTCAGCAGCGTCACTAGAAAACCTGCCGACTTGTATGACGACAGCGAACATTTCTACAAAGTGGTGCCTCTGGACCACATAGCCTATAGGTATGAAGTGACGGACAACCCCATCCTGGGGAAAGGCACTTTTGGACAGGTGAGTTTATCACTAATTATATCTTTATTTGTTTATTATTATATATATTATTATAATTATTGTTATTATTATTATTGCTATTATTATTATATGAAGTCTTTCAACTATAAGAGAAACATCTCGGCTTTAAGTGCCTGTCCAATTTGATGAGAAAAAAGTGTTGAGTAGAATTTTTTTTTAAATTTTGCCTTGGCAGTGGTGCCTCCTTCGTCAAGTCTTCCAATTGTTAATAACCCAAATGTCCTTTAACGTGCGTGACGTACATAGAGGACCTCCAATAATAAATCTTCTTTCTTATCCGGGAAGACTAGATATCGGACTTCCCTATCTGAGAAGTCAAAAGGCCGTTCAGCCAAGAAGGAAAAAGAAATATAAGGTTCTAATGCTTACCATTCTCTAGTAGGATTCGAACCAGCCTTATTTTCATCGAGAGGTAGACGTCAGCCCCTTGGCCACGACGCTTGCCCACTCTTCCTGATGCCTAATCGCTCAGTCTATCTATTTTGTATGTATTTAATTTGTTCAGCCCTTCTATTGGGACCGATGGGACATAAAATAATTCCGAGAAATTTATATGTTTCCTCAAATGATATTGTCTCTTCCTAGGTAATCAAAGCATACGACCACAAGATGAAACGTTACGTTGCGCTGAAGTTAGTGAGGAACGAGAAGACCTATCTGAAACAGTCTCGGGAAGAGCTCAGACTACTGCAGTTCCTGAGGAGGCAGGATGTGAACACGGCCTACAATATCGTGACACTCTACGAGTTCTTCATGTGCGTTTCATATCAAACACTGTTGTCCAGGGCACTACGTGCCAGTCAATCCTAACGAACCATCCTGACCATCAGCCAAATTATTTTCCTTTGCCAAGTACAAGAGGTATAAGACAAGGTGCATTCCATGTTAGATGGTCAAAATTCTGATTTTCTTAGATTTGAAATTACACTCCCTTCTACTATTTTTCTTACATGTATATACATTAAAGTATCAGAAACCAGTAGATCAATTCACTTATGACATCGTTTTCCATTCAACACCATGGCCTAAACTTCGGCAGTTTTAAAAACTTTTTGGACTTTGTTTTTGAAGGTCTACAATGATAGCTGATACAAGACCTTCTGTCAACTTATTCATAACTTTTTCACTGTAAATGTGTCAAAGTAGTACTGCTCTTCCATGGTGTAAAGTGACATTTGGATACTAACTTTTGAATTCAGTATTGAAGCATTTATATTTCATTGAACCGCAAAGTGACACACACAACAAAATATACAGAAAAGTTTGAGTAACAACCACAAATGGGATAGGATTAAAAAATCCATTTATTTTAAAAATCAAAACAGATACCTTTACTCCAAGCAAAAGGAATTTTTGAACAGTCTTGTATCAGACAGAGTAGCCAGTGACACACGTAACACTACTTGGTGAACATATAACGAAATGCTGTAATTTAATTTCTTCGTCAGTTTCAAAGCTGAATCTTTTGTACTTTGTTGTTAAGGTTAAATAGCATTTAACTGATATTAGATGTTGAAAGTTAAACTTAAAAAAAAATAAAAACAAAACAAAACAAAAAACACGCACACAATAAAACCAAAGGATTACAGAAGCTTCATAAAATAATCTCCATCTAGGCTGAACAGAAGTCAGTATATCTAACATATTACATAACCATTGTATCAAATCATTCTGATAAAAACAGTGTTTGATTATAATTTGAATCCTAAAATAAAAATTTCTGATAGCGTCGAATAGTTTCTTCATCCAAAGCACCGAGCCTCTGTAAGTTCTGAAACGACTTCATCGCTGTCAAGCCAACATTGTCTCCGCAACATCTTGAATTTTTTTAATGCGTTTGATGGAGGTGATGGTAGAATCTCGTGAATTTTCTTCACTGACTTTTTTAATGCTTGTGGAGATCTAAAGAAGCCTTATTTCCTTGTTATCCAGACTGCAAAGCTTTCAATTTTTTATTATCTCTGCATCTTTTTGACATCCACATACTTTGAGCTGCGGCTCTGCAAAATCTTCCTCAAATCTTTTCTTTCTCAAATCTCAGCAGTTCTACTTTCTGATTCTCATTTTCTCTGAACTCAGCATTATTTGTGGTTTTTCTTAAATATTTCCTTCGCCTTTCTGCATGTGAATCTGCTGGAAAAGAAAAACAATTATCAGTTAATAACATGCAAGGTAGAAAAAGTTTGTATGCCAGGCCAGTGTGAAAATAATTTTAATTTTGGAAATTTTAATGAATTGGCTCACTTCATAGAATTTAAGGCACACAAATC
Source organism: Peronia peronii (assembly GCA_039654565.1). Taxonomy (NCBI): domain Eukaryota; kingdom Metazoa; phylum Mollusca; class Gastropoda; order Systellommatophora; family Onchidiidae; genus Peronia; species Peronia peronii. Next base: position 804 of record JBCEWB010133220.1, on the reverse strand, counting down.
AACATGATCTTTATTAAATAAGACAATATTTCGTTATTATATCTGAAGTACAGCTTTTTTAATTGATACAAAACTATATGCAATACCTACTATGTATTATAACAGGAAGCTAAAGTGTTTTTGATCATGGAGTCGTGAAAAAAATTCAGTCTATCTATTATTTTATTTTTATCTTTTTCAATTCCATGAGAACAGGGCAAATGTCAATGACAGAAGGACTCACATTTGGTTTAGTCACACACAAAGCGTAAGAGTGACACACAAAACATGAGAGTGACACACATAACACAATGAAGTTCTCCCAATCTGAAACAGGCAATGAGCTCTGTTACAGTGAATTGTTGTTACATGAAAACTCAACGACTATGAATAAGTAGGTAATGGTACAATAACTAGTTTAACTATTTACACATGGGAGAAGCATTTTCTTACCTGCTCTTTGTCTTTCAGCGGGCTCCAAATTCTGCTGCTCTTGGTCACATATGCTTGTTTTTAGAAGAAAAGGTCTCTGACAAATTTTCTGACCTGATTAAATCTAATTAGAGTGGATTTCCCTAATTACATGACAACAGTCAGAGATGTGACACGCATAACGCTCAAAAAGTGACACACATAACGCTCAAAAAATGACACACATAACGTTAAATTTCATCAGTTTTTTTTTTTGAGAAACAGAAAGTATTGCAAGAATTAAACACTGTCTTTTCTCTAGCTTTAAATATATATAATATCTATATCTATCTATCTATCTATCTATCTATCTATCTATCTATCTATCTATCTATCTATCTATCTATCTATCTA
>JBCEWB010133208.1:0-26851 GCA_039654565.1 Peronia peronii | reverse complement strand
ATGGCATACTTTCTGCAGATATCCGACTTTTTCAGTAAACCTTCATCAACTTCACAAATCGGTGTCCTTTTGAACTGAAGCGCTAAACCTGTTCTCCTATGTTTTAACATGTTTAGTTTCGATGAATTCATCATTGATTGCCAGCCTAGATCTGAAATAGCTTTTTTGTCAACTTATAGCTCACAATTTTCAAAATGAAACTGAAGAATACTTATCGACTTCTCAAAACTGGCTTTCAAGAAACACTGACAAGCACAACTGGTTTGAGTGACCGAATGCCTGCAAGTGGAAGTATGTATAGTGTCTGATTGAAAAGACAAAGGCCAAGCCATTCTCTGATACGGTTTATGGTGTACGGAACCTTTCAGCCTCCTAGGTCCTAGGGGGTGATTATCTCGGCTGAATCCTGTGATACCATGGTTGTGTGGCTTTAAATAATGACAAAATTGTCATAGCGTCACACATGTACGTAATAGGTGTCACCATCTCACGGTACATCATACTCGATTGGAGCCACGAGTGACGGGTGAGGTGTGAAACAGGGACGGTAGGTGCATTATTTCTACACGCTTGCGCCTCAGGCCTTATCCTCAGTTTCAGACCACTGGGCAGTACAGCACATTGCGGGCACCGGTACTTGACTCGCTCACGGAAGATTTCTTTGTTGGGGCTTGTTGTGGCATACTGCTGGGTAGTACAACACATTGCGGGTACCGGTAGGCCTACTTGATGGGCTCAGGGATGATTTGTTTGTCGGAGGGAACTGGTCTGGTACCTGCGCTTGGTCTTGGTTACACTTAATATGAAAGAAAAGTGCAATCGGGGAAATGAAAACCGTATGTTGTAAGCGTAGTTTTTGTATCAGCCATTATTTTTTTTCTTTGTAAGCATAAGAAATTACATAGCAAAAAAAACGTTTCCAAAGATTCTTTCTTAATTACGCAAGTTTCATTTTAAGCGTTTTCTGAATAACCGTGTTAGAGTGTATTTCACTGTTTATAACATATCATGGCCCATCTATAAATTAAATTGCACCTTGATAGTAAGTAAATAAATTTTATTTGATATCAGAATTAAAATTTTGGGGGTGCACTGTCTGACTTCCGTATAATTTCTTTCTCTGCAGGCTGCATTGATTATGCAAGTGCTACAACTAACAGACGAACAAATTGCACTTTTACCTCTGGAACAGAGACAGAGCATTCTTATTTTGAAAGAACAGATCAAAAGTGGATAGGACAAGTGATCCTATACTCAATGTTTGCATTCATTTGACTGAATTATATCTCCACCACACATGTGAATCATTTGTTATAAGCAAGTTGTGTAATTGTTGCCATCATTTTCTTTTAATTGAATTGTAAGAGAGAGGAGGCTGACAGAGAACCACTTAGAATTTAACTTGCTGAAGAATAAGGATTTATGTTTGTTACATGTTTGATGTATCAGCTGTTTCACTTCAGTTTGTCATTAGATTTTATCTTGTAACACATTTTAATATTGTATAATACAAGAAATTCTGAAGATAAGGATACAGCATTATTGCCATTCCTGATTATTATGTGGTTCAACTGTGTGGCTGAATGTGATGCCTTACTACTCCACATGCCTATCGCATTATGTCTGCAAAGATATTCCTTTGATGTACTGATTGGCCACAAATGCAACACCTTTTAGTTTCCTTGTTATCATCAATGCAAAATTTACAATTTGGAAAATAAACTACAGCTCAAAGACCTCCACTCAACATGATCTTGAAACAGTTACCATTTTATTTCCCAAGAAATTGCTCCTATTCCTATTAATAGCATTGCCCAAGTATTTCTTCCATCAGATTTGTGGCCAACTTTATATATATCTTCCCACTGTATGAATTGGAATTTTTAAAAAAAATAATAATGGTGAAGAAGAAAAAGAGAATATGCTAGTTAGATTCATTTATGTATATGTATTTGACTTTAAGGTACTTAGGCAAAGTTTACTTTTGATGAAATTGAAATACTTGTACTTGTCAGCCCACTAGTTTCCTCCATTTTTCATTTTTTCTTTTGATCTATAAACTTCTATGAGCTGGTGAAGTACACTAGTATGCATATGATATGCCTGCTGTCTGAGGTTGAAAGTATTCGGGCAAACTTTAATGTGCACTTTCATAAGTGTACTTATTTAGATTTGTACTGTTTTCTTTGTTTTGTATCAATAAAGATCAGTTTCATATCTGTATTGAGAGGATGCGTTATGGTTTGCATGGAATGAACTGTTGATGTTAAATCTCACATTGGCAAAATAAATACATTCATAAAGACTGTGATGGTGTATGTGTTTTTTTCATTTATGAATTATTGTCTGTTTGTTATGAAGTCAGATATGCATGTCACTTTGTGTATACTTCCTCCATTAGTGTTCTATACAAGTAGTACTACCCTCTTATTCTCTATCTTTAAGAAAATGGGCCGAACTGAAATATGCACGTGTGTCTTTTTCTACAAAGATCTAATTTTCTGCTTTCTTCACTGCTATTAACAAATACTAATAAAAAGAGTGATTATACGCATGCTGATATTTATATAGGCAGCAGTATACATTGTACTACATATAGGTCTTTACCAAAGAATCTCTGACTTTGGACAAAATTTCCACAGCAGGCAGGAGTGACTCAATCCAATGTCTAATAGGACAGTAATCATAGAGCTAGTCGGTCGTCAATCATGATCAAGCATGTCGATATACTGTACATTGTGCCAATCACAAGCATGTATGATTATAGCTTGTCAGTTACTCTCAGTCAATGCCAGTGAATACATTTTAACAATGTGAAAGCAGTCTACTGAGAAATTGGCCCTAGAATTACACTAGTATCTCATCACATGGGACTTTAGATATATCAAGTGGCCATAGTCAATAGATTTCATGACCCTTCCACAAATTTTTTTTTCAGTATAGTTTTGTTGTTGCTGTGCATTATTATAGTACATGTGCTAATTCTCTCTGTCAGTAAAAGTCCATGATAAAACATTCTTATGACCATCACATATTTTCGTCCTTTCTGGAAACTTTCGCTGCTTTTTTGGTAATCAAGCACTCATATAATGATAACACTGCTCAGCATGACGTTTGACAAGATGGCAACATTCTAAATCAAGAAAAACTACCATACTTATTGACTTCAGCCTACACAAGCAAGTTGCTAGATTCTTTCATCTCATTCAATGGTCACCTGCCTATACATTAGTTACCTATCACTTCCATCTTCCACTGAGATGTGGAAAAAATATAGAGCTTCTAAAATTAAGTTAGCCACAGCACTGGTACTTCAAAGTTTGACAGCACTTTTATATGAAAAGAATTATTTAGAATGATCTGAACATGGCTGTGAAAGACCTGTGCTTATCATGCTAATAAAACCATTTAAAAAATTATTACATGTACATCAATATTTTCTTCTTTTAGTTGGTTTTGTTTTATAAAAATATTAGGCATAAATTTTCTTTTGTAAGAATCAACATTTGCCAAGAATTTGTAGAGGCCTGAATGAAATACCACAGCTTAACTGTCAAACTTGTCATCATTATAAAGATTGAAAGTGACGTTATTGTTCATAACATGTAAATACATGTATGTAGGCCTACTATACTGTGTAATATTATTTAACAAAAGAAATGCAAGGAGATGATCTGCCCCGAAACCCAGTCATTGTATTTTGCATGTGAATCACATTCCAAAAAACGTGCCTTACAGTGACAAGATTCTAATAATTATTGATTTTTTTTTTTTTAAGGCTGTGTAGCCCTAACTTAGTAGTATCCGCTGATAAGTCATTTATTAATGAATTCACCCAATAACGCAGGAGCAGAATTCCCATTCCTGAAAATAGCATATTAATACCTGTATACATGTAATAAAATGAAAATGTGTTACTTTTACTTTATAACTTAATGTTTACAATTACGATGCTTCATTGCATGAATCGTGTTTATTCCGCTCGCACTCACTTAAAAACATTGTGACTAAAGTATAATTGATTATTATTGTGGTTTTCTAACTCAACTCTACATCTTTAGCACTCATTCGAAATCACTGGACATGAGTTCAAATCTCTATGGGAATTTTTATTATTGTCCAATGAAACAAATATTTCGCTCAGCGCAAGAAAAAAAAAGAAAGGTAAAATAAAAATTAAAAACAGAGTTCTGTCCCTTAGCGCTCGCTGTCACATGATTTTGTTTGCGAAAATGGCTTCTGAACCCGAAAACTAAGAAGTCTCAATTAAGAGGCACTCACAGTAACTGGATCCTGTAGCCTAATATATCGAATGTAAGCGTTTCTTGTTGTTGTTGTTGTTGTTATCATTGGTAAGTTTGTTTGCTCACTTTATTCAAATTACTGGAACCTCATTCTCCGTGGTGTAGCCTAGTATTGAGTAAAAAGTAGTACTGTAGATCTAGAATCCAGAGATCTCGATCTAGGGAGTGTAGATCTAAACTAGATCTAGAATCTAATTGGTTTAGTAATTTAAAAAGGTGAAAGCCAGCAATCAGATCTAGAGTCTAGATCTTTGTACATTCTCTGCACATGAATGATTTAGGCGAAATGTCATTGTTGGTGATGGATGAGATCATGAGATGATCCATGTCTTGACTTTTTTTTTTAGTGTTGTGATTGGATTTTATACATGAAACTTTCCTTATATTAGCAAGGAAAAAGTCCATGACCGAGACAGGCGGCAGTAGTTTTAGCCTGAACAATACACCATAGCATGATTATATATGTAATTTTATAGATCTAAATGTAGATTAGATCAATATCCAAAACAAACGGCTATATTTGAGAGCACTGTTTTTAAGGCTGATCAACATTGCTTGCTATATTTCTTTGACATGGCATCCTAGATTATATTCTCAGCATGATTATATTGAGCTTTGTTTTTTTTTTTCTTTTTTTTTTAACAAATTTTAGGTAAGTTTTGCTAATGAACATTCCAGAGAAAAGGGAGGAAATGTAATTTGCAATTATAAATATACCATGCTAAATCTTTGTTTGAGAAGACATGTGTATGATGAATGAAATTCTTATTATGCCTAATAAAATGCAGTATGTAGTTTAAAACTTCATATCACCCAAGTTCGTCTTTGTTTCACTACACTGCCAGTTTTTTTTTTTTTTTGCTGTCTCTCCCATCATTGGAATACAAAATATGGTTTTCATGAATCATAACTTGCTTTACATTCCACAGTAAATCATTATGGATGCACTTGGCAAACGAGATGATATTGTAGAGCCATCAACAATAACAAGATGGAATTTTACAAAACTTCTGGAGCAGCCAAAGGAGGATATACCAGATGATGAGAGATCTCCATTTCCGTGGAGAAATGATCTCAATGCCAAAATAGCTTTATGGTATGGAGGTGTCTAAAGTTTTTTTTAAGTAATTAGATCCATAAGCCTTTCAAGCAAAATTACTGATTTCTGGTGACACAACTTGAATAGTAGTAGTTGAAATGAACATATTGGTGATGTCGAATTCTAAGTAATAAAGTGGATTTGACCCATTTTTTCACTAGAAGACCAAATTGCTTTCATAACTAGGAGCATTGTCGTACAGCTTCAAGAGTATATATATCTGAAATGATTGGTAGAATCCGATATATGCATTGCTGTCAGGAATAGGTTACATAATATTTAATCATTTGGAGGATTTTAAGAGTTGTGGACCATTTTCAAGCTCTAAGAACTTGTGCTGCCTTATACGATTAATAAAACATGTTCAAAGGAGAACAATAGGATGTGTGATCAACCATAATGTATGTTTTTTTTGAGAGAAGTTTTTGACCATTGCTCAGGCCAGTCTCCTGTTTCTTATGGTGGGCTGCACTTGGTCCATGGCACCATTGGGACTTAGAGAAGATTTTTAAAAATTTTGAATGAATATTTCAAGTAACCACATCACATATATATCAGTTTGTTTTGATTTTCTTTCTCAAGGAAAGGCAATATCACCAAACTTAATGTTCATGCCATCACCCATTCAACAAATGAACACATGAATGACCGCAATTCACTCAGTGATGAGTTGTACAGGCAAGGAGGACAAGGGTTGTTCAAGGAAGTCCAAGACGATTTGAAAGGTTTGGAGTCATGATTAACATTAAATTATTAGTAATGTTATAACAGCAGATATACTTGCCTTAGACCATCCCTTGGTCAATTGAAAATTTTCATGGAGAGAGCGTGACATTACTATTTGCTAATAATGAGTATCTTCCAGAAAGTGTTTATCATGTCAGTTTAGGCAAAAATATATTTATACATGTCCTGCCACAGAGGCCACAATAGAGTTCAGTTGAAAGAAATGTTGTATTGAGGTTCATAATTGTCTTGGAAGGACATATTGCATCAGTTGCTCATCATATAAATTTAGCTATCCTTACCCACCAAAAAAATTGTACTTAGCAAGAAACATGAAAGTCAGTTAAATTGATGTAACAGAGTGACAGTATTGATGTGTATTTTACATTACTTCTAACAAATCAAGGACAAAAAAACAAAAACAAAAAAAAACAAAACAAATACAACCAATAACCCAAATTGTTTTCAGTACTTTAGCTTCGCTGTGACCAATTTATGGTAAACGTCCATGCATCCGTAGTCTGCAGATCTAGATGATTGTTTCATTCTGTCAGGAGTGATCATATAAACAGTTCATGATATCCAAGCCAAATAAAATGGCAGTTATAATTACTCAGGCAGAATGCATTCAACTTGGTATCTCAAAGGTCCCACCCTAAATCTGCAAACTTCACAAAATATAAAAAAAATCTGTGGCAAACATGTGTGTCTCAGAATTTGAAAGATCTAATTATTGTTTGTTTTCAGTCTGCAAAACAGGAGAAGCAAAGCTCAGCAAAGGTCACAATTTACCCGCTCGTTTTGTCATTCACTCTGTTGGTCCACGCTACAATGTCAAGTATATGACAGCTGCAGAAAGCGCTTTGTTCAGTTGCTACCGAACCATCCTCCAAATATGCAAGTGAGTAAACAGTGTTCTTTCAACTTTACAGTCACTTTGATTCTTTTTTTTTTTTTTTTTCCTCCTACCAATTCAAAAATCTTTAAATATCATAGCATCATTCAGCATGATTTTTTATTTTACTTCTCTGCATGGAATTTCTAAAAGCATGCCACATGGCTGTATGAAATGAGTGGGATGTTACTTTTTTTTTTTTATGGATATATAGTTGTGGTTGCTAGTAGAAAAGGAACAGTTGATTTGAGTTGAAAAATTATTCAGGTATGACTCTTCTTTGCTGAGATATTCATTTTCTAAATTAGCTCCTGTGAGCCTGTGGTCAGTAAAATCCAGTAAGCCATTTTGACCATCAGTCAAATTACTTCCCTTTGCCAAGTACAAGAAATATAAGACAAGCACTGTAAAGAATGAAAAAATAGCTTTTTCTCTTGTTATATGAAACATGAATTACAGAATATTTTGAAAATTCACCAAATGATGAAATTCGTCATAATTTTTTGGTTCACTTGTTGGAAACAACAGGAGCAAAAGTTTTTTTTCTTTCTTTATAATATTTGTTTTTCCACTTAAACTTGGCAAAGGGGGGCGCAGTGGTTAGTTTGGCGTCTGCTTTAGGGTAAAACAACTCACATCGGTGAGGTTGCGGGTTCTGGCAGGGCTTGACTCGCCAGTCCTGCCATTGGGAGATGGAAGGAGATCAAAAAACCTTCATTTTTTAGTGACTCAACAGCCCCCTGGCTTCCTCTAGCCTTCTCCGATAAGGGTGAATATATTTCGGAGGTCCCGTGTGTACATTATGCACGTTAAAGAACCTTTGGCAGTTCAAAATCGATGAAAGAGTAGGCTGTGTGCCGCTGTCCAGGCAAAGTTTCCAAATTCCACATTTCTACCCACTAAAGTTCTCACCAAAATCAGGCAGCTACTTGAAGCCGAGACAATCCTACTATCTCAGGACTGAAAGGCTTAAGAAAAAGAATATATACCTGGCAAAGGGAGATAACTGGCTGAAAAATGGTTCTTTATACCATCTAAAACTGCTTAACATCCAGCTTATTTTACTCAATCATGCTATGTTTAAAGGAGAAATGTAAGGGATGGATCTTGTACTGCATACTATGTGAGTTGAGGTAATTATTGTTTTGTGAATTGGTTCTGGCATTAGAGGATGGTACTGTTGTTTCGAAGAATACTGGTGCACAAGGAAGTATAACCATTCCACCACATACTGTAGGTTATTTGAATGACAACGGGGGGAAGGGGGTTGTTCCATCCTGGAAGAAAATTGTGGTGATAATGCAAAAAAATGCAAAATTCTCACCAGGAAGCAAAATTGTATTTTAAATACCCACTTGTTAAGAGCAAATGAATGGATTGTCAGATTCTCCCAGGACTCCAAAGAGTTTCAATAGAGATACTCTTTCCTGGTTATGCTTCGGACGGTGGGAATGGGGTTGAAGGGGAATAGAATGTGGGAATCAGGAACAGATTGCATATATAACAAATAGTAAATCATACTTATCTAAATTTATAAGATCAATTCTTTGTTATTGCAGGGAGACAGAGATACGTTCAATAGGTTTAGGTGCCATTCACACTCTTAGAAGAAATTACCCTCCTGAGAAAGGAGCTCACATAGCCATGCGTAAGTATTCATCATGCAGCGAGGTGAAATCAGCCGGATGTCAAATTTTTCATGTGAGATAAGATACAATGAAATAGGTTCTGATGAATTTTTGAACATATAGAGTTACTGACATCACTTTGAAGCTTATTCCTTTTCCTTTCTATTTATGAAAAATATTTCTTCTATTTCGAGCAGAAGTCAAGAAATTGGCAATTAGAGATGATTGGAGTAATCTGCTGCTGGAGTTGAATTTAGTGAGAAAATGGCTGGTCGCCTTTGCTAAACCTTATTAATCGTCAATTACTTGATGTCATTACATGACAACATTTGGACCTTTACTCAAAATATTTCAGCAAATTTAACACAGAAATACAAGTATAAATGGACATAGAATGATTTGGTGAAAAAGAAAAATTACATTAAAAATTTGAAAAAAATTTTGATTTCTCCAGCGGCCTCAGTTTCGTGAATGCCTGAATGTGTGTGTCGCGTCTATATAAAGAAATTTTTGGTATCAATAGAAAGGAAAATGAGTCTTATTTTATTTCACTGTAAAAAAATTTAGCTACAGTTGATCTGTGTCAAGATATTCATGGTCAAAATTTAACTACTCTGCCCCGATGATCAGCTTATGGAATCTTTTGTCCTCAATGAGGCCCTTTTTGGCGTCTAGCTCTTTTCACCTGTTCATCTGACATTTTGACCTTGACAGGTTGCAAATTGGGGTTATTCAAAAGTGAAGCTGTATTCAAACCATATCTCACAAACAGACTGCTTTCAGTTTTCAGGCAAGATTTCCATGTCTTCACTGTTAAATTATAATCTGGTTTACAGATGTTGTCAGATTGTTTAAGTGAAGAAAAGAATCTTTTATGAGGCGTGAGGCAACAGCTAGGTGTGACTTGAAATGAAAATTGGACAGTATTTTACTTTTTACCTCCAAAAATCTGGAATAAATTCAGAATCGAATGTAACTGTTAAATTTGATTAATAGCAACAGTAGTTAACATAAATTGATAGAGGAAACATATGATAATCAAGCCTTTTGTCAATATTTTTTTCAACGTTTGCCTCTTTTGTGTAAATTCTTGTATGAATGTTGTCATCGACAGAAATATTTTCATGCATCAATAAATAGTTGTCTCCCTTACAGCAGAAGATACCAAAACCATGATCTGTTCTGAAACCTCTTTTGTCATTTTATAGTTGCAATATGAAGGCTTAATTGCCATTTTTTGTTGTTTAAGAGGTTTGAAATTTTTTGTTGTTGTTTTATCATTATCATTTTTTTAAAGATATTTTTTTAAAAAATATCTTTGTGTAGTTGTTCAGGCAATGGCTTGTGATGTTATTCTTTGTTTGTATGAACCTATTTAAGCTCTGATTTATTAATGCATTTACTATGGATTTTCATTCAGTGGTCATGACTTTCCAAACTGGCTGATTAATTTTCCAGTTCATTTCTCTGCATGTATTTTGTTTCATTTATGATTGTGTGATCAGCTAAAGTTCTATTTATGACATTTCAATGAATTTTTCATTGTTTTCAGCTTATTCTTCCAGTCACAGTATTCTGTGGTGCTGAACATGTCAACTGCCAAGTTTTCAGTATTGGCTCTTGATCATTGGTTTTCTTCATTTTGTAATTTTTATCAGTCTTATTTTCATATAATGAGTCAGCATATGGTACTGGAAACTGAAGTTTGCCTTGTTCAAAATATATTTATAAGATTTGAAAGAAGGAAACCAGGTTTAATGGTACCAAAACCCAGTTTTATTTACAGGCGATTTTCATAACTGGGTTGTGTCTGTTTGGGCTTTTTTTTTTTTTTTTTTTTGGTCTGCTTGAGATATTGGAAAAAATCTCAACTCTTTGAATATTTGATCAGATTTGATTGAATTTCATTAGCTGTTGCCTGAAATATCATTGGTTTTGTTTTTTGAAAAATGAACAATAGCTTTATATGGAATTATTAAATTTCAGCTGCTTCCTCAGTAGGTTTTTTGTTTTGTTTTTTTGTTATGTCATCATGTTTTATTTCACAGATAATTTTCATTTTGAAATGCTTTTCCATGTTGTACATTTTGGCATTATTTGAGATGTACATTTGAACATGCTTGTGCTTTGCATTTTCTTTCTTTTTTTTTTTTTTTTTTTTTGCAAGCCCATTTTAAACAGCTGATACTACTTAATATTTTTTAATTTTGTTTATTTCTGTGAGGAATTTATACTGTGCCAGAATGTCTAGAAAAAAAAAAAGGGAAGAGAGACGATATTTATTGCTTTTTTAAAATCTTATTTATATGAGATTATGGGAAAAAAAAAAATTGACTGAAGTAACAGGAAGTCAGAGTGTCCTGAAAATTATAATAAATATTTAGAAAAAGAACTAGAACCAGTATGGCAAACATTTTTATCTAAAAAGAAAATATATTGGGGGTGCTTATGTAAACTTTTGGTAGCAACAGGGAAACATATTTTCAGTTTCCCAGAGTTCTGTCAGAAACCAACCCAAGTCCATTTTTGTCGTATCAAAAAAAAAAAAAAAAGACGGGAAAATCTTTTTTAACTGAAATGCTCATGATGTACTTTGAGACCTGGTTTCCCATCCACTGTCACAAGTGTGCTTACTTTCATTTCATTTTCATTGTCTTATTTGGAGAATCTTTTATTGTGTGAAGATTTGTTAGAGATATTAAGTCCATTTTCACAATCCCACCAGTCATAAATGAATAGTAGGCAACAGTTTTAAACTGTGTGCGTAAAGTCTCACCTCTCAATGTCTTTTATTTCAGGAACTGTTAGAAGATTTTTAGAGAAATATCCAGATGCCATCGATCTTATTATTTTTGCTTGCAACGAAGAAAATATGGTAAGCTTTGGACAAAGTGTGTTTGTAGTTACAGGTTTTCGTTGAAAAAGATTTATCTGAAATGTTTAGAAAAATAAAAAGAAAAGAGCTTAATTAGATGTGTTCTAATTTTATTCAGATTTCATGAGGTGTGAAACCATTAATTTTTTTGCTCATTTTATCAGATGATATGTTTATGCTGTCATCTCTTATGGGATATCTTTTTATAGACAGTAAGGAGCGTGTTGAAAATTAAATTGTTTGATAATTCACTGACAGGAGGTGTATCGCAACACTTTGCCACTATACTTTCCACGTAACTCCGAAGAAGAAGACTTTGCATTCAACCATTTACCCAGTGATGTCGGTAATGAAGAAGGAGAGCCAGTGATTAAGGAGAGGCAAATTAGGATCCTAGACAAACCTACTTTTGCTGCATTGAGTAAGTAGCATCATCTTGGCATCATTTAGGCCTATGCATGTCCAAAGAGTTCCACAACCGGCAGTTAATCAATCATTTGGCCCCATAACTGCTGTAGTCAGTCATGTAACTGATTAATATTGTATTCTTCCTATGTGTGATATCATCCCTAAATGGTTAAAGTTTGGCTCAACAATAGTTTTTTTTTCATGTTTTTTTTTAAAAATCTTTTGGAAATGGCATTTCAGTCTGTTCCAGTCATTTGGGTGTCTCCTGTTACCTAACACAGAGATAGTGTGGTATAAATGATTGTCACGAAAAAGTGCACTCACAAATGTGAGGGATTGTTTGTCTCATCCTAAGGCCCAGAATATGCATACCATAGTTATTAGGCTATGGGAGTTTGTTCCAAACTGACCATAAAATTTTTGTTCTGGTGTGACCCTTCATAATCAAAACATGAGGTTATTATAACTGCATAATCAATTCAAGAAGCATGACTGTTTGAGCAAGCAATCAAGATTGATTAAGCACAGGTCCAGTGTCAGTATTTGTCATGGTACAATAATACTTAATAAATAGAGGGACAAAAATTTACTTCACCTCTTTATATGTTTGCAAGTATTTTCCAGCATTATCTGTCTGCTGCTCTGGTTTTCCATTATTTTCTTCAAACTTTTTCATATGTTTGGGAACAAAAATTATGCTGCAGAAGCAGCAACATGTAATTGCATTTTATTGAATTTGAAAATGTTCCTCAGTACAGTTGAAAAGTGAAAATATTGCTACTGTAGATGCTGGTGTGTGTTAAATCTTCCTGAAAACTGCCCTTTTGCTAATGATCATACATCCCACCTAGTAAAATAAGTTATGTAAATGAATGTATTGTTTATTCATAAGACAACTAGCAAGAAATGTCTGATCTGAAAGAACCAAAATGTATGAACAGAAGGCAAGAGAGGGAGATTGAGAGAAAGAGTGAAAAAGTAAAGACGTCTTTTGTACATTGTATTATTTAAATTTTTCTGTAATTTGTATGTTCATTGATCCCATTTTATCCATGAAGTACCTTTTAGTTGGCTTAAATGAATTAATAAACCTTATTATATTTGTCAAAATTCAGGAGCTGAAAATGTTGACTTTGAGCAAACTATTGACCTCAATAAAGAATTTGCCCAGTCTGTGGCAGCTGATGTGGGACATCATCCATTTGCCAGCATGGAGGAAGACCCAGACAAAACCAAAGCTTCCAAAGTGCTGCACAGAAACACCGCAGAGATGAAGAAGATTGAAGCAAAGAGACGGTGAGCACTTCTTTTTTTTCTCTCTTTTTTTTTTTTTTTTTGAAGTGGAGACACCTCTTCCATTATCCCATGGTAGAAATAGATGGACAAAATTTTGAGGAAGATTACATTCCTTGGTCATAAAGGCCAAGGAACTCTATGGTAGAGAAAAGAGATATTGCAAAAAGAATCAATAGGGATCCAGTGTCTACCGGGCTAGTAGATTCCCTACTTCAAAGGACGAAAGCTGGCCAGTCATCTACGGAACCTTACAATGTGTGGCAGGTTCAGTATCACACAGAGATGAGAGCTAGCACAGATTTCTCATCTCCCACCCAACCACACTCACCTTGGTATTACATCAAAACCATATATTTTGAAGAAACATTGTATTCCAATAGGATAGGAGAAGGGGGGGAGAGGGATATACAGAAACGTGGAACAAGAATAATGGTTAATGTTATGCCGTATCCCTTGATTGCTATAATTATTGATCCTGATAATTATAAATCTCGTGCAGGATTTCACCATAAATTCCAGCCTGGTTTTCACGTCATACTTTCACTATCAAATTTTATATTGATACCATACATGATAGATCCAGACCAGATTATTCTGTGGTCTTTACTTTTAGCAAACTATCAAATAGACCAAGGAATTAATTGTATATAATGATTGCATTTTTCTGTACATAGTTCCTGGATTTTATTTTATTTAGAAATGCTGAGAATTTGACAATATGTATAAATAACTGCTGTGTGCATAAATTCTTTGACTGAAAACTGCAAAACAAGTTTTAGCATCGGGTTCTTCTTAGTATGTATAGTGCCTTTTTTGGGGTCAAAAATCCCTGTTTTTTTTTTCAAGAGAAATCCCAGGTTTGACCATGGTGGGGTTGGCAACCCTGGGTTCATGTCCAAATGGACTTTCCCTTACACTTTCAAATGTTGTAGTTGGTTTAGTAATTGAGACTTTTATTGATGGAGCAATATGTGCAAAGTGCTTATTCATTGAGATTAAATCTTGCTTCAGAATTGATGTTGTAGGTTATTTATCATTGGCAACAGTTTCCTCTTTGTTAGGGCTATCCTTGTTTTTGTTGCATTTTTTAACAGGTATGATAATTTATTAAAGAAAGCAAAAACAGAAGATTTAACTGAGATTGCTGGTCTGCACTGCCTTTATCGCACTGGGGTGGACAGATTTGGTCGTCCCATCGTTGTCTTTGTGGGCAAAAATTACCCTGCACACAGAGCTGATCCTGAGAAAGTATGTTACTCTTTCAATTAATCATAAACTGTAACTGAAAATGTGAATCCTCCATCTGCAGGAGTTACAACATCACTTCTGTGTTGACTGCAATGTTTTATTTTATTATCATTATTATTTAGAGATATTGAATTATAATGTGATTTCCTATATTCACTCATGTATTGACTAAGTGAGTTAGGACAGTGATCATTATGCTCTTGCACTGTTAAACCTTAACTCAATACCAATATTGATTTCATTATTACATTAATTCTTAGTGTCCATAGTATCAGTCCACTTTTAGGACAGAGCTGTTTTTTTTATGATCTCCGGATAATGGTGAGAAAGTTCCCCCCAGATGTTTAGAAATGCAGATAGAATTTATTTTCAGCAGGAAAACTAGAAATGAGTAGATCAAGTGTGAAATGACAGCGTTTCAAAACCTCGAAATACATGTACATAGACTATATTAAAACCAACCGAAAATGACGAGCCAGCAATGTCTCAACAATGGTTATCAGAATTTTTAAAGTCCAGTTACTCAATAGGTATTTTTTAAGAAACATTCAGATTGGCTGTGTTGTCGAGCATAGCTCAAGAACGTTCACTGTTATTTTCCAGACGCTGCTGTACATGATTAGAGTCATGGATCCAGTGGTGGAAAATGACTATGTGGTTGTCTATTTCCACACCCAAACCTCTGGCAACAATCAGCCAGCTATGGCATACCTCAAGATGGCTTATAGTTTTCTAGATAATAGGTAACAGGCTGTTTAAAAAGAACATTTTAAGATCTTTCCTACGTTTGTGCTATTCTTCTTACAGGTAACAGACTGGCTAAAGGGAACTTTCAGTCATAGATCTTTTCTGGCTTTCCGTCTTTAAATTCTTTCTGACTATATCTTTAGGAATCAAGTGTTGTTATCATTATCTTTTTTTTTTTTTGTTTTTTTGTTTTTTTGTTTTTTTTTGTTGTTGTTTTATGGAAACTCCAGTCATTTTCCCACTGTGAAAAGGAATAAACATTTTTAAAAAAGTGGTCAGTTTGCTCATATGCAAATCCTGTGCAGAATTATTTGAATGTAAAAAAGTTCATACGTTTTTTTATGGTAAAAGGAAAGGCTATAATATGCTGAAGTAATTTTTTTTTTTTTTTTTTTTTTGCTTATTGCTTATAAATGAATTGATGAAAAGTCTTTCTTAAATTTTTTAAAAAATCTCTTTCAGGTATAAGAAGAATCTTAAGCATTTTTATATTGTGCATCCCACCTGGTGGTCAAAGGTATAACTTGCATTCTTTCACTTCTGCACATATTGATTAGTCTTTCACTTTAACATTAGCCTGAAGTTAAAGTAGAAATCTCCTATGACAATTACTTGAATATAATCTTAGAGTAAGATAACTATACTGTTTTACATGTAGATCACAATGAAGATTTTTTTGTGCTAATTAATTTCTTATCTTTTTTATTTTTTTCAAATTCATCATTCCTCTGTTGCAAATTGACACTGGAATAACCCAAAGTTTGCACATTGAGGATGAAAGGATGAGACAGATTAAAAAAAAATGCACCTTTATGTCAATGTTGATAGGGGAAAATCTTTACAAGCTTACTGTGTCATTGTAAACAAGCAAGTAGTCATCACATTTGCTGCTAAATGAAGAAGCTACCTGAAAAACATTAGGTGAATTGTACTTACCTGCAATGCTAAATTTTCCATTTCAGTTGGCCACATGGTTTTTCACCACCTTCACAGCATCAGACATTAAACACAAGGTTCACAATATGAAAGGTGTTCAATATCTTTTCACAAAAATGAATCCAGATCAGATAGACATCCCTCCATTTGTTCAAGAACATGATATAAGGGTGAGTAAAGGAAGTAATATAATAATGCCCAGTGGACTCCAGAAGTGTCACCCAGTCATCATTATCATCACTTCATCATCATTTTACGAAAAATGTCTTAAAATTAAGACGACTGTCCACCGGCAACTAATCAAATGCACCAAAAAAGTTGAAAAACGATATGAAAAATTTAGAATTGAGCTTATAAAATGAATTTATAATGCTAGCCAAATTTTTAAGTCTGCTTGGCTCTTCGTCGGGGCAATAATCACTTCATCATCATTCACCATCTTCGTCTGATTTTAAAAGTTACAATGTTTGTCCCCTGCTTTCTACAGTCTCTGGTTATATTTTTCATAGCTTCCTATATCATATTAAAGATCTTGAAATCTGTGTGTTTTCTCCACGTCCAAGATTGTTTATCATATCCTTATTTTCTTTTCCTTTATGGGTTCTAGTCTGCTGAGAGGCATTTGCTGATGCTTTCTAACCCATTTTTAATTCTTGATCTGTTATCTTTATAGATTCTTGCTTGCCTCTCAGCGACAGGTCAGGATTAGGTAACCTGTCGAACCTGTTGAGGTGTTTCAAATTATAGACCATAGATCAATGTCTTCGATTCAATCTGATCCTAAGACAAGCTCCACTGTTCATTCCAAAAATAATTGCTGCTCTTCATGTCGTTGTCCAGAGACCTCTACCTGCGACCCATCCATTAGTCTCTTTCATTTTGGATTCCATCTTAGAACCTGTCCAATGGTGCTACTATGTGTGTGTGAAAGTAGAGGCAAATGAGCTGTATAGATAAGAATTTCAAGCTGGCTTCATATAATCCATCCTAATCCTACTCTCTCTCCCTCTGTCACTTTCTTCGTGATCCAATCTATGGTAATAATGGAAAGAAAAAGTGATGAAAGACACATTTGTCTGACACCTTGACACCTATGTTTACTTCAAAAATCAGCTGACTGCAGTGAAGAATCCTGCAGTTTGATCCATCATCATCAGGTACAATTCTCGTTGTCATTGGCAGTCATTTCCTTCCATACATCATGATTCTTTGTTGCTCTTAGTACTTTGGTCGTGCTTTCCATTTTGGGCTATTATATAATGCTGTCCAAAATCTTCTCCCTCTGAACTCCTTTTTTCTTCTAGCATCCCCATGGTGACACGGTGCTTCATGTTTGTGTCATGATGAGAAGTGTGATCATACATATTCCTAACTTGTTGCCAAAAACTTCAACTGAAAGTAGACTATGTGGTCACTTCAAAAGTTGTGGTGCTTATGGTTGTTATCCAGTCATGTCTGTGTCACTTTTCTGTAGCAAATTTTGGACTTTGTATGATGTTTCATTTAACCGAGAGATAGGTGTTTAATGTCTGTATCAATAAATATGATATGAGCATCTTATTTCTCACTGTTTCAGTTATTGGCAATCATCATGACTTGTTCTGACATTGCAAAGTCTATGAAATGTCCATTATTCACTGCTACTTTTGTTTGGACCATTAGTCTTATGAATGTGAATAGATAGCTTGCTGCTGGGATCAATGCAAATATCATGCAGCTTGTATATAGTTTTGAAAATTGAAATTTTTAAGTTAAAATATGATAAAAGATATGCTTCTGAATAACCATAGAAAAATTCTTTTAATTTATCAATCTCTTTAAGTAGAGAGTCCCTTTGTTGGAAAGGATTGACCTCTTGCCATATACACACCTCAAAATGCATGTAATATTGTTTTGTTTTGTACAGGTGAATGGTGCTCGGTATGTCGTCCCAGAGCCAGATTCACAAGATGGACTCTAGACTTAGACAGTTTACATAGCATGAGATAGACTTGAGATCGACAGTATAAGATGTGAAGGAATAAAGTGGTGATCTGCCGTCTTTTTTTCCCCTTGTGCAATAACAGTGAAAAATCATTTTCACATGTGAATTCCATAAAATTTTACTCCAAGAAAAAAAGGGTGATATTTCACATGGTATTGAAAGCCTCGTATTTTTCTGTTGGCATTGAGTGGGAAATGTGCTGAACACGAGCAGTTTTTTTTTTTTTTTTCTCTTTTTTTTTTTTTTTTTTTTTTTTCTTTCAAGTTCTCTAAGATGTGTGGATGTTTATGGAGAAGAGTGCCATTGATCAATTGATTGGTTATAAAATCAGGAGCCCTGCTCCCTCAGCTGATGTCCTGTTTTACCATCTTATTGATATAATATATGTATGTTTATGAAAACTTATTCCATGAATGATGTAGTGTATTTACTGCATTGTGAGAATCAGTCTAGGTGGTTGTGACCAAAGTTGTTGGTATCGATGTTTCATGCAAGTTGTAACATTTCAATCAATAATGTTATTTTCTTTGACTTTTAAGTTTTAGTTTTCTTTTTCAGCTTTTATTTATCACACTCAATAGTTTCATCATGAAAGAGCTGCAATAATTGTATGTGTCTTTCTTCTTTATTTAATTTGTTTAATCTGAATGTGAATTGGCAAGAAATCTGGAGATGGGATTTCGACTTATTTAGAATGGAACTGCTACATTTTTAAACACTTGGGCATTTAAGCTGTTATTCTTTGCATTTATTTAGTAATCCACTATCTTGGCACATATTGTTTGCATAAGATAAGCACTGATTATTTAATGAAGCATGGCATGGAAGCAGAGAACAGTAAGCAATGCAGTTTGCTGTTTCCACAGGCCAGTACATGCATATTCAAATAGTAATAAGAGATGTGTTTGCAAAATATATAGCCATTTTGAGATGACAGTTTTCAGGTTGTTGGTTTTGTTGATTTTCTATAGGTGTTGAAGCCCTCCTGTGAGACACTCAAAATGGCATGTGAAGCTCATTGGTACATCATTTGTTTCAGCTTACTTTGAGTGCTTTTTGTATCAGTTAAGAATGTAATTCTTTTTAATAATTTCAGGTATTTTGACGATTTAAGAAATTTGGAGATGTCAAGATTTTGTTTGTATGTGGCTTGTTTTTATATCTATAGCACTATCACAGAGAACACATCAAATGGGCACAGGTTTATTAACGACAAAAATTAATATTATTATTCAGTGACAGCATTGCTCTGTGCTGGAAAAATATTTAGTAATCATGAATTAAAACTTCACTGTGAAAAGCCATCAGAGTTATACAGTATTGGAAAAAAAAAAACGATTTATGAAAGATCATCTTAGTTATACATTATTGAAAAAAAAAAATTGTGAATTTCAACATTTTGGATTTGTTGAACTTAACTGTGTTCACTGCTTAACCAGCCTGGCTGATGATTGTTTACTATCTGGGTTCTCCAGATGATGATTCTGATTCAAATGGTCTCACAGATGTTGTGATGTCTGCTGTGGTATAGGCACCTCATTATACTTTGCCCCACAGGTGAACTCCCGGGAACAGACTTTGTTTGAGCTGAATTGTGTCTGTGAGGAAAACATGGAAAATCACCTTCAGAGGTTCAGAATTTGTTAACGAGATTTATTTTTTTTTTGTTCACACATATTTTGATGTTGTGTGATACAGATATAACTGTTTCTGATGGTGAGATATTCCCCTCATCAACATAGGGCCAAAACACAGAGCTGTAAAAGAATGGAACTTGAACAAAGGTAGTATTAAAAACTTGTTAGTTTTTCTCTTTGAACTCTAGCAAAATCTCTAAGTTTTCAGACAGTAAATACCTAGTATTCCCATACTTGTCTCCTGGATTGTAGAAAATTGGATGTGATTTTGTATGTCTACTTTTACCATATCATAGAAATCCAGTCTCTATTGCTGGGCCCAGCCATGACTGGGTGAGAGAAGACAATCTTTATCATTGCTGTCAGAGATGATGAGCTAAGAGAACACATGATGCTCAGGGAGCCATTATTTCCGCCAGCTAAGTTACTTCTTTGCCAATGTTATGTTTTCATTTGTGCTGTTCAGCCACCTGCAAATGGCTGTTTTTGCCAGAATCACACTGCCAAGTACAAGTGGTATATTGCAAGCATTCAAAAGATGAAAAAAAAACCACTGGCCTTTGTTATTGAAAACACTTAAAGCAAAACATTCTGAAAAAATTACAACGCTGAGAAAAAGCATTTTCATCAAATGATGCATTTTTCCGAATTTATATTTCTGTTACACGTTTCAAATAACGAGAAAAAGTGTTTCCCCCCCCCCCCCCTTCTTTACAAGCTGATGTATCTCGTTTTCGGCAAAGGGAAGTTATTCGGGTAGTGGTCAAAGTGGCTTATTAGTACTGTTATTTCTCTGATTGTTTGAGTTACTTCCCATGAAACAGAAGGCCTTATTTGAACAGAGCACAGTATAAACATTATCAACAGCAACACTTCATGAATGTATAATATTAAGAATTCTGTTCTTCAGACAGCGATGTAAGCATTTATTCCCAGACATAGATTTGTATGAAGATATACTCTTGTACATTAAATGTGTGCATTCTAAAACCCCTCTTACTCAACACAAGAAATATTGAACTGTTTTGGTTTTTTTTTATTGCTCAGTATTAATGCATGTAACGTGTTTGTCACAGTGCTATTTTGTACCCTCATGTGTTTCGAAAGCAAACCACTTCATGAGAAGCTGAATGTGTAATGCACTGAAGTTTGCTCAGCAAAGATGGCACCATTTGGATGTGGATGGAAAGTCAGTGAAAGAATTCAGTGCGAGAGAAAGTTGTTTGTCAGTTTGTTACTTGGTAGGCGTAGCATTAGATTTTGTTGTTGTCAGTAGTTTTAGTTTAGATAAATTGAGGTATGTATTTGTACGTGAATTGTATGTTTCTGTTACTATATTAGAAGCGTTAGTGGATGTTTTGTCATTAGTTATTATGTAAGAGAAATGAAGTTGTGTAATTTAACTTACTATGAAAGGACACATATATGTACATGGCTATGTAATTAATGTAAGAGAAATGAAAGCTCTTTGCATGAGCTGTGAAAGATATAAACGTGCAATAATACCAACTCAACCATCCTTCACGATCATGGATTTCCATTCATCTGGAGCTCACCTTTCACTGATGATTTGTTACAAGCACATCTGTGCAGTTGAAGTGATAATAGAGCTTAAATAAGCAGATTCAAAGTTGGAGAAAAATGTCTTTTATATTACATCTATTGTCCTTTGATATCGATCAAACTCTGGGTATAGTCTTAATTTTGTATTTCTTTTTTGGGGTATCATGAAAAAAAAAAAAAAAATTCACTTGATGCCATGAGCATTTCCGCAGCCATTTCTACAGCTGCAGTAGAGATCTGCCAATCAAAGCCTCAAGTTTTTATTCAAATTTGCTTCCTGATTGAGCAGATATATCTTGTAGTTTTGGGATTCACTAGAAATGCATGGCTGATTTACCAAAATTATTATACTTAATTAATGTATCTCAGTCAGTGACCTTAAGAATTGAAGTTTCACAGTGACAATATGTTTTATTCTTTAATACATTATGTTACAGAAATTTCAGTACATGACATTGTGATGTCTTTCAGGTAATTTAATAAGATTAGATAACATGCTTTAGTTCAGTTTGTGCTCTCTATCACATTTTCCTTTTTGTGTAAAATTAATTCCTTTAGTTAACATTATTTTATGTTACATTTTGTAATTTTTCACAGCATGCAATCTTTGGAATAATTATATTTGGTTTTGTATGCCAGCTTTTAGAATTTCATCCCTTTCATTCTGTAAATGGTAGGAAATATTTATAACTCAGATTCACCTGATACATATATTTATGAATGCTGGCATTTCATGTCATAGACATGTGGTATGAATCAATGAAGCAGGAACTCAACGATGTAGAAGGTTGAAATAGATATTACTCTTCTGTTGTGCAAACACATGCTTTTTTTTTTTCAGTTTAAAAATTGATTTATTTGGACATAACATTAGGTAGGAAGTTTTAGGCTGTTGTCATTGTTGGTCTTCACCAATTCTCTATGACATTTATATGTCTTTTTAACTTTAGCCCATACACAACATTTCATGTTTTAAAATGTAGTTGCTTTGCTATTGTTTTTTGGTCCAGATGGTGAATGTTAAAGTGTGGGGGAAAAGAAAGAGTTGTAGTATTTCATCCCCTTAGCTCACAATTGTTATATCTCCACTTTCTAGAAAATCAGGATTGAGTACATTGATAGGTTATGCTCAGCATGTACTGCACTCCCTGATTTTGATTGAGAATGTAACTGCACTACACAAGCCACAGTCTATGCTTATGTTTTTGTGGGTTCGCTGCAATAAAGGTAGACTGAAAACTTCGAAGCAGGATTTCTCAGAATTAGAGAAGGTGGACATACAACATTTGCGACCTGAGGCGACGATTTGAGGAAGAATTTGTGCAGTTATATTTCGAGAAAATGAGAATTCACCTTCAAAAATTACTTTGCAAGAGGACAATGTTTGGAAAGTTTTCTTTCCAGTTCTGTTGGATAATATTGACCATTTATCTTTATATATTTGTTGCAATGCTTAGCTGCTGCCTGTCTCAAGAATTATCTTTGTATATATTACATGTATGTTCATGCATGGACTTGGTTATTCATAGGTGCATTGATAAAGAATGTTGGTGATGAATGTATGTAGATATTCCTTTACACATTTTCTAGCCCCCGCCCAAATGTGAATATAACCAGGACACCTTGATTACCTCCCCACCCTTTTTTCTATCTTACCAGTTGATGTATTTTACCACGAACTATGTTATTTTGTTATCAGATTTTCATGACCAAAAATTACTTTTCTGTTTGCTGTTGTTGTGTGCATTTTTTAAGAATAATTTGTTACTATCACAGTGTATTGATTTATTTTATAAGTTTCCATATGGCTACCCTGAGACTGAGTTAAGAAACTTCATTGTTAATGTTAAATACATAATGAGTTTTATAGAGATGAAGATGAATTAATTCCTGTACTTAATATCAGACCTGCAGAACATTGTTTACTTTGTTAGAAGGTTGTGTCCTTTGTCCATTGTGTACACCATGACCTTCAACTTTATAAAAGATTATGAAGTTCATTTTCCTTGTATCTTGAGTCATAAGAGTATACACTTTGACAAAAGATAAAAATAAGATAAATTAAAAACCTCCTTTAAGGGAGAGAAAGGAAAATATCAATTTAAGAAGCGTTGAATGTAATGATGTAAACAACGGACAAAGGGTCCCAACTTTCTGTCACCTGCTCACTTGTAATTTGTAAATGAATTGTGAATGAGAAATGTGCAACATCAGCTTTAACCCTAGAACTGTCAAGGGGCCAATCTGACCTGAAGCTGGCTCATTTTCTTTTGTAGTGGAGTCCCTTTCTAAGCAGTATACATGTAAAAATACAGGTAGTTATGTTTGTTATCTTGAAGCATGAAATTCTTAAATATGGATACTGATACCATCAAAGACATGCTTCAGCTGATATTTTTAGGGTTAAAATCTGTATGCAACAGAATCTTTATGTGCATATGAAAATGTGTTCTCATGGAAAGTAATCAATATGTGTGAGATTTTTTGTCTCTTATTACAAGGTGGATATATTTAACATTGTACTTTGTTTATGAGATAGAAAATAACACTATTTACAGTGCAGATATGGACTGGATTTCTTGAAATACGCACATGTGAAAGCGTTCGGGGTCATTCAGGCCCCTCACTGAAGCAGTGTAATGACACACTAATGTATGTGTATGTCAATGAGAAATTGATTGAAATAATGTACGTGCATGTACACCCACCTGAGCCTTTTTTTTTTTTTTTGGTTATTGTTGTTGTTGTTGTTTTTATTTCGCTCTCATTTTAATCCATACAAGTAGCATAAACTACATTTTTAGCATGAGAAAAAAAAAACATAATTTGGTAGTCACCATCACTGTTGCTTTCATTCATTCCCATGAGTCTGAATCAAAAGACAGTAAATACCGTGGGATTTGCTCTCTAGCACTAGTGTCTGAGACTGCGGACTGTGTGAATGTTCCTAAGGGTATGGTGTCTTCAAATGTAAGCATCAGCCTGGCAGTATGACTTTGCAAACATGGATATGTCTTGCACCCAGGGCAAATAAAAGTCAGAAGTCACACCGGGTGATTTCAAGCTACGACCATTTCTGTTTTCTGCTCGGGTACAAAATTCTTCATTTTTTTCACAAAACAAAAATGTAACCGTTTTTAAAATGAACAAAAATAACCATTGTGGTATAAATTTTGGTATCTGAGTCGGAAAATAGGTAAAAACATCGGGAACTCAAAATCACATGGAATGACTTCTAATTCACTTGCCCTGGGCGCAAGACATATTGTCACTGAATTATGCCCAGCATTTTTTCTCCTACCATCTCTTATCTCTCCTTCTCTGTTCTTGTTATCTTTTTCTCTCCCTCCTATGTCTCTCTCATCGTCATCTCTCTGTCTTTATCTTTCTCTGTTTTCCAGTCTTCCTGCCATCTTCCCAATGTTTTTTATTCTTCTGATTTACACATCAGTCCCACCGAGCACAGAGTGCGTCTGTCTTGTAACTTAAAGATTGTCTGGTACGTCATTCACAGTTAACACATAGTTAAGTTATTTTCACTTCATACAAGAATGACGTATGTACATGACACTGACGGATGTCTTGCAGCCAATCAAAATGAGTCTACGTGAATTTTCCATTAAATTGAATACACATCCATGGGGTGAAAAAAAGTTTTGACCGAGATTGACTGTAGCCAGAACTATTGCAGATTGAAGAAACAGAAGATGACCCCTTAGCACTGGCTGAAATCAGGAGAATAATCAGAAAAAATAAACAATTTACTACATTAATCTAAATTTACAGCAAACATCCAGATATTATTCTGCTTATATTTTTATAATCTCCCCAAAAGAGCAATGTTTTGTTTTTCAAAAATTAAAGGTTTTCAATTTCTGCAGGAAAAAAACATCATATCTCAGACCACCTTCATCAGGTTCAGTTTTTGATTTCTGTATTAAGTCCAGCGCCTTAAAGACTCATTCAGACTGATCATGGAACAGATGTCTAGTATATGCCCATGGAACAAGTTTTACAATATTTCTTAATCAGTATGTTACTTTGTGTATAATATTAATATAATACGACTTGTCCTCTTGACTTTTAGTCAAATGCCAGTAGTGATGATGCCATAGATTTGCTAAATAGAGATGTAGGCATTTTTTGAGATTAATGTGTCATATAAATCATAACCTGAAGATGACTCAAAAAAAATATTATTCATAAAAAATGAGTTGTACTTGTGTGAAAAATTGGATCAGAAAATTAAAATGCATCTGATTCAGGAATTACACATGGTAACCCCTATTTGGTTTTCATAGTGCTGTTTCTGGCTTGATGCCATTTTCATTGAATTGAAAGGAAAATTAGTGTCAGCTCATAGATTGATATTGTGCTCACACTTCATAGTTAAAAATTATGGTAATTTTTTGTACTTGTTAATGACAATCCATGGCAGATAATATGTGTACATCGTTTACTACATTTTCTTTCATTGTTTGCATTCATCGTAATTTATGTACAGTATAGCTGTTCTCTGTGAAATTACATCCACAGGTTGGGTATGTGTTCAATTTTGTGTGATTTTGTGCATGGAGCAAGTGCTGTTGTTAATGAAATGTCAGACTTAATAACTTTGAAGAAGAGAGACCATCTTTTGCAAAGATTTATTTATGCATCAATAAATTAAAAATTGAATGTCATGATGTCTCAGCTTCATTTGTCTCATTTCACATGTTGTGATTTAGTAACAGGTTTCCGCTTTGATTTTAATTATAGAGGTTTTCAAAAGTTGATAATGATACATGTATATACATACATTGATAAACAAATAGACAGAGGGAGGGAAGGATGGATGGATGGATTCATGGATGGATAGATAGATAGATGGATGGACGGACAGATGGATGGACAGATAGATCCCCCCTCCCCCTCCGACCCTTCTCCACAGTTCAGGTTAGTACAATGGTACAAACAATAATCAAATTTATGAGTTCCAGTTCCGTTTACGGCTGTGGTGAATGGCCTGTCGATAGACAATGAGAAAAAGAACTCAAGAAAGGGAGGGGGGGGGAGCTAATTGTAATTTCGTGATCATTAAAGCCTCAATCCTGATGTATTATCCTCATTATCCCGTTATGTAAAGAGCGTGTCATTGACGTCATAAGGTCTATTCTGAACGGCTCAGCCGCTAATCACTGAATCAGTCGATAAGGAAGTCGGGTCTCCCTTGTCATCAGTGATAATGTAGTATAAGCCGTTATCATATTGTGTGTGAGAGAGTGTGTTTGGATAGATAATAGATAAAATAGATAGACAAAGAGATGGACAGCTGACAGACCGACAGTGATGCAGACAGACCGACAATAAACCGACATAACTATACGGTAGATGGATAGATGGATTGAGAGACTGACAGATGGCTGGATGGATTGATTTGATGGATGGGTGGGTGGGTAGATAGATAGATAGATAGATAGATAGATAGATAGATAGATAGATAGATAGATAGATAGATAGATAGAT
>JBCEWB010133186.1:0-11154 GCA_039654565.1 Peronia peronii | reverse complement strand
GTTTTTGGGGGGTGGAACCCCCTCTTCCCCCCCCCCCCCCCCCCCAATAAAAACGATAACGTGACAGCCCTCTAGTGTGTCAGCCGAGTTTTTCAGTTGGCGAAATAAAAATACATATTGTACCCACAAAATGCATGCAAACACACAGACAAATATATACCGCACATCAATGGACAGTATCTATCTGGTCTCCAAAACAGATGTCTATGTTTTAAGATAAACAAAACAGCCGTTAGTTGGGAACAAAAGACATCATCAGACAAAGTATCCCAAATAAAATATTAAACGCTGTTGCTTTCCACTCTACATCGGGATATGCTATATCGGGATTTTGCATCTATTGATGCTCCAGAACGCTGAAGAATAGTGTTCCATGTTCTAGCAAGTTGACCAATAATGGGTATTTACTTCTGTTTCTTCTGCCGTCAATAAATAATTTTTTTTCCTTTTTTTTTTGTTGACTATTGCGACCAGGTGGTCAAAGTAAACTCCACAGTATATTGTGATAACGTTTTCCTTTTTGACCAACCAAGTCACATTGTTTGATTTGATTTGGGACATTGGACTATACCTTGTAGATTCTAGATACGGATTCTAGATTCCACAACGGAGAAGTTCACACCGGACCACGTGGCTTCAGGCGGATTATGACTAGGACTAGATTTAGGGTCAAGGTTTTGAATAAAATAAGAATTAGAGTAAGATGAAGAGTTTACTCAAGTATCCTGGAGCATTTAGTTACAATGTTACGACTACCTGGTAGCAATTGATCATTGATACTATTTTGACCAACTGAAACAACAACCTCGCCTTTTTCTAATATTATGTGGCACCATAAGATTCCAAGAAGGGCCTGAAAATCGTTCGATCTATATTGCCGTCTACAATACACAATTCGACCATACATCTAACCTCTTGCCGGAAAACTTTAGCAAATTTTTATGTTTAATTACCAGTCATTTCCAAATGCCCTGCAAAAGGCGTGGGTATCTTCTTGCATGTTATTCTCAAGTCATCAACGACTCCTTATATCCCCGAGGGCTATGTAATTTCCATGCAAGTCTACAGTAAGGTGGTGTAATGAACCATATGTGGGTTCCAACGAAAGTAAGGATGGCATGCCAAGATGAAGTGCTGTGTCCACAAAAGTACCGATAATTGGGGCGGACACTTTGGTTCCACGACTGTATCCACAGAAGAACTTTATCCAGCCGACGTTTTCTCCACTCCTTACATCGAAGTACGGTACAGACAATACGCCCAGAGATTCCCTAAACTTTTTATAATAAAGTGACAATTTATTTTCGGTTCTGTTCTATTGATATATTTCTTACATTTGTTATTAAGCCCACAGGGAAAATGTGACTGGAATACTATTAAATAAATGGAAGTAAGTGATGTGGCATTGCTTTAATCTATAGTCACGCGGCCATTATACTGCGTCATATTATTATGAGTGTCTACTGCTTTCATTAGGCAATATGGTGCCGCAATCACTCGGTAAAATCAAGTCTGATCATTACGTAGTAATGGTCAACAAGTCACACCATAAGTTCACATTTGAAACAAGAAAACACAGGCATAAACAGAAAACAAACAATACACATCTCGTATTCCGTGCATGTTATTGTACCAGGAAATGCACCAAAGAAACCACGGTATTCCTCAAGTATCGAGAAAATTAACTGATATTACGAATCCCTTTCCGTAACTGTATTATTAAATATAGTTCAATAACAAATTTCCACTGATAACCTTATCAACTCAGTCCATGTGAAATGCCAAGTGGGAAGAAATGAATTGTAGTGCCAGCTACTTTGTTGTGAGTTCTGATCACAGCCTTTGTCATATCTCTGTGATGAAACAGCGGAGTCAATCACGGGATTACACTGTAACCGTTATTTCAGCAGTTTTTGTTGTTTTTTATCTATGGAAACCATTATCACGGCTATTTCAAGACATTCAAAGAAAAAGAATAGGAAGAAATGCTGCTGCGGAGACGAGTAAACAACAGTTGCGGAGATGGGTAAACAAAGTTTCATATCTCTCCTAAACGTTCGCATCACGCGCTGAGCACGCTGCCTGGAAGGTCCATTAGCCTACATGTGCTCTGCTCTGAAGGTTGTGCCATCTTGGTAGAAAGTGTTGAAGTCTTTTATCCTTGCCATTGGGTAATTGATTGAGTGCTTGGAGTTTTCATTCAAAGCGCTTCACCATAATCACAGTCACCTTGTGTCATTAATCACGCTATCAGGTTCTTTCAAAATGGTGGTACATCGGGATTGGCCAAGCAGTAAATAAATTGATTCACATTATCTGATCACGAAGGAGCTTGCCATTTTGATAATTTGCATAGAACAGAAGATGAGCTTTGAACATTATCAAATGTTCCGGAGCTTACACAACGGCAAAACAATCTACATTTCATTGGGCAGGGTAAGTTCGTGTCAAAACAAAGTGATTTGTGGCGAATGTTTCTGAAGGCTAATAATTGGTATGCATACATGAGCCAGTCTCATAAGGTGGCTCCTTGCAACTGTGTCTCAACAAAATGGCCTTTATTCTGTTCTTTTTATGCAACTAGTGTTTGTAATTTCAGTGAATGTGCTCCACAGATGTTGAAGATTTAAGATAAAATCACGACCATCCATGCATGTTTAACCGATCTTTATGTCAAAAAACTCTCCGGAGCTGTATGTTTTCCTGTGAAAAAAAATGGGACATTTCAAGGGGGTTATCATCATTATCATCATCATATAGGAAGATGGACAAGGATCAAATCAACGTATTTCTTGAGGGTGTTCATTTTTTTCTCCTACAAGCCTTTCTGAATAGATATCTTCGTTATTTAAGGGATTTACTGGCAATTTTGAAGCTATAGAGCTAAATTTTAGTGAAATGAAAAGCTGTGATCGATCATTTGACAAAACGTGTACGTTAATTGAGACTTCTACACAATGCAACAGTTTAAGTTTACTACAGCAAAATGAATCAAAGAATGATCCAACATCCAAATGACGTACAAGAATGGCAAGGAGCAGTTTGAAAATGGAGAGCATAGATTGTCGGGTCGTAACGATCGACCAGTACATTTTTCATGAAAATTGGAAAACATGCTTTTTTTTTTCCAAGATATTTGAGGGCAAACTATCTTGGACTTCATTGCCCATAAAAATACACCCATTTCCAGTTTCAGAAGTGGTAACAGCACAAACATTATGATTACATAAATACTGAGGTCCAATGTCCCATTTTGCAATCCACCTTTTGAGACGGGCTCACATACATGTTTATCTGCATCCTGCTATCATAATGGGCACAAACTGGTGATAGAACGTGCGGGGATCACTTGTGGATCCCATTTATTACACCTCGAGCTCTTTCTGCCTATGGAAATCTATTCCCTCAAAGTATGTACTAAATGCCCCTGTAAATGAATAATGAATAGGCTCCGTTCGTCCATGCTGTGTTGCTGCTGTACTTTTCTTCTTTATTTCACTTTAGCTGAGCCATTTTGGGAGCTCCTGTCAACGTTTTAGACATGGCATTTCAAGGGGAGAAAGAGAACGCTGAGCAATTCAGAATCCAAAGAAAAATATCTTTCCGTTTCCTTATTTCTCTTAGCCCAAGCCCGTGATTACTGACCACTTCAGCCCAAAACTCTGTTGAACCATGAGATGAAAAAGTCTGGCTTTTATCGATGGCTCAACAGACGCCCACGCCGGTTATTTCCCTTCTACAGATCTTGATTCTCTGTCTCTTTTTTCAACATTGAACATTCATCTCACTCTAAGACGATAACCTGGCATGTGTATCCGGGAAAGTGCGTGGGATAGGAAGAAAAGGGAATCGAAGAAGAACAGAGAAGCGGGTACGAGAAGAGAATCAGAAAGAGACAGAGAGAGAGAGAGAGAGAGAGAGGGAAGAAAGAGTTTTTAAAAATTAAGAAAGAGAGGACAAGAGAGTGAGTAGCCGGAAGAATAAGGAGAAATCACTTTTCTGGACAGGCTGAAATGCTGTGCTTATTTTTGGGGCCATATGCAGATAGCATGGGGAATGGTTCCTGGAGCGAGAGGGAGCGAGATAGAGAGAAAGAGATTTTTAAAAAAATAAAGAAGGGTGAACGGACAGACAGACAGACAGTAGGCAGGCAGACATCCGGTGAGACAGACAAACGGACGGACGGACAGACTGGAAGAGTAATTGCTTGTCTGGTCTAAGAAAAGAAAGAAACGACATCTCTCTATTGTTAAGAGCAAAATCAATGACCAAAATGCCAAACAGTTTTAATCGATTTTGTTCCTGATCAAACTTCGATCGAGTCAAGAAACAAAACTGTGATCCTTGTTGTTGATGTCGGCTGAAATGTTGTCGTCCTCGTTTTGTTGGTTCGAATCTATTCTTGGAAGAATGAAAACTAAGTTCATAATCCACTTTATAATCAATCGAAATATTCTGAAAGAGCTGGGCGTTTGTTGCCTGTAAGAACTAATCGTGAGCGTTACAGAAATTCATTTCTGCGCTTATCAAGGCAATGTTTCTTGAGTTGTCCTGTTCTAATGCTGTGAAAGATATTTTTATCGGCCTGTAATGTGTCTTGCATATATAAATATTTTGTATTTCGTCAACAGTGAATGGACTTTCCTTTCGAGGACAAAAAAATTTACTTATCTTATCTTGTCTTGTTGAGGACAATTTCGTATTTGCATCTCATGTAAGCTTCTGGCACATATCAGACAGTATATAGAACAGATACAGTGATATCTTTTCCCAAATCATTTTGATATTCACTGCCTGAGTGAACGGAACGGAGTAAAAACCTCAAGCGTTCTGTCTTGTCGGTCCATTATTCAAAACCGCTCCCCCCCCCCCTCCCAAAAAAAAAAGAAAAACTTTCACATGTCAACAAAAAATGTGGCGTTTCACTAGCTCTCACATTTTCTTATAGATAAATGTAATAGAGCCTAACTGAGTAGCAGCATGTGCGTTCTCGCGACACAAAATCTCTGTTTGGTTGTCGTGTAATCATCTGAGAAAGAATTGATATATTTACATGTCACTATGTTCTTGTTGCCAGGTATCCATTAACAGTCCATCGGCTTAACCGTCCGTACACTATTTTTTTTCTTTTATTTTTTTTTCGCCCATCTATCGATGTTTCTGATCAGTTTCCACATTTTCTTAAATACAAAGCTAAGCGCAGCGGCAGGAACTAACAAAGCAAACAGAGCTTGTAAGCTCAAAACTGATCTCTCTGTGAGTCGACAAAACTTTGCTTTTTTTTTTTTTCTAAGAGCTTCTGAACATTATCACTGCCAGGTTTCTTTTTCAACATCAGGCCATTGGCTTACTCGTTTTTAAACTCATATTTTCTTTATTTTCTTCACGCCTGTCGACCACAATGCACCAGCCCTCATTTGTGAGTAAAGTCTTACTCACAAAGTAGAGCCCATTATCTGACAGAGGAGATGGAACCTATATTCTGAACTGGCATCTCTGCGTGACGTACAATCTTTTAAAACCTTCAGTATATCTAATCACCAGCTATCTATTTCACTATCAGGCCATCGATTTAACTACGTCTACATTTAACCATTCGTTTCCATCCACCCACCCCGTGGCAGTAACTCTTTTACGTATATACATATATGTAGCAGACAGAACATAATAATACATTCACCAGATATTTGCTAGTTCTCTGGAGATTGCAACAGCTTCATATTGTTTCACTCCCTAACTTACCAATCATGAGTCAAGTTACCAATATGACTATCACTGCTACCAGTATTAA
Source organism: Peronia peronii (assembly GCA_039654565.1). Classification (NCBI taxonomy): domain Eukaryota; kingdom Metazoa; phylum Mollusca; class Gastropoda; order Systellommatophora; family Onchidiidae; genus Peronia; species Peronia peronii. The sequence goes on along the minus strand of JBCEWB010133186.1, from coordinate 5,363 downwards.
GCGGAAACTTAAAGAACAATGGTAATCTTATAAGATTGCAAACAATGCAATAACCGATTATAACTGGTTTATTTCAAGGGCTCATTCTTCTGGATATTATGGCAAGAGAAATTCAGGGAATCCTGTATAACACTTGAAAGTGCCTCGAGTTCACATTCACCTCGTGTACAAGTTCTGACATTCAAATTGTGTGCCATAATAACCACATGTTAATTTGTTTAAGCGGAGACCTCTGAGGAAAGTGTTTTTATACCTAGATCTGGGTTGGGCGGTAGAGAAAGGAAATGCGAAGAGGAAGGAAGGATCCTGAGAAAAAGGAAAGTGGAAATAAAAGAAAGGCGGTCAGGAGAGAGAAGGCAGAGATGGAAAGGAAGTGGGGAATGAGAGGAGGCGTGCGCATATAATTTTCATTAACCCTCCAAAAGGTGATAGTAAGTACTGTAGCAGCACTGTCCTATGACTGATTTAATTTCTATAACCCTACCAGGAGACCGTTTGTGCTGACCGAATATTAGTGTGCACTATAAACATGTACTCAAAGTTATTTTCTGATTATAAAATGCAACATGTGTCTTTCTTTCTTTAGTTTTTGTTTGTTTGTTTGTTTGTTCGTCTGTTTGTTTGTTTTACTACTCTTCTATCGCATAACAGATATGACATTCTAGGTTCTAGAGGATGGAGGAGAGAGTAAATATTTTTTTTTCCAGACGATGCAGCCCTACAAATGGACAGAGAAAGAAATCTCTGGCATACGACCAAGATACGTAATGTAACTGTCAGGATCTACAGCAATCGAATCCTTCGTGTGATTCGTTGTGCTCATATTTATAGCCCTTTTACTATGAGAGTAAAGTCAAGACTAACCATACACTGAACAAGTTGGAGAAGTCAAAAGATTGCAGTAATGGTTTGGCTCTGTCAAGGCATTTAAGTTGATGTTGTTGTTGTTGCTGCTGTTGTTGTTGTTGCTGCTGTTGTTGTTGTTGTTGTTGCCGTTGTTGCCAATGATAATAATGATGATGTTGACGATGACAGTGGAGATGGTGGTGCTCTTGTTGATGACGGCATTGCAGTTGTTTTGGCTGCTGTTGTTTAAGTTTTCTCTGCAGCTATTGTCATTGTTGATACTGTCGTCCTTGCTGTTTTTCTTGTACATGTATATGGAAAGTGGAGCAATTTCTTTGACGAAATAACTAGAATATAGTAAGAAAGTGTATGTAACGTTTGCCCCCTCTGATGCTAGCTTATATATGATTCTTGCTTTCTTCTTTTCTTCACCCTTTGGTGCAGTACTCATGGTCAAATTTTACGGTTTCAAAAGAAATTTAGTGTATTCATCCCCTACTGTTTATTTCAAACCCTACTGTTTATTTCAGTCTTATTTCCTAAGTTGAAATCGCCTCGGCTTTGATTTTATTTCTAAAACATTAACTGAGAGCAACTCAAAATCAGCTTTCAGCTGCCATCGTGTCTCTCGGGCTTTTTTTTTTTTTTTTTATCTTCAGTTCTGAGCACCCAGCTGTTCTCTAAATTAACCGTCAGACAAGACAAACATTCCATAAAAATTACAGTAAAAACAATTCTGATGAATCGCCCGGTTTAGCTTTGACTATCACCACCTTCTCCCGCCTCCATCCCTTCCGTCCTTTTCCACAAGGCTCTGGTCTTGACATCAAGGGGATTTTTATAAATATGGCAGCAACGTTATGTCATGACTCTTGCCTGAGAGCAGCAGCTGCTGCAGTCAGCGTTGCACCAAAGGACATTGACAGCAGTAAGGTTCAACAAGGCTAGCTAGCTAGATAGATGGATGGATGAATGGGTAGGTGGGTGGGTGGATGGCTGGATGGATGGACAGACAAACAGACAGACAGGCAGACAGATAGACTGACAGACAGATAGAGGAAGACAGAGACAAACAGATACACACACAAGAGACACATAAAGATCTAAGAGCTACGTTATGTCATGGCTGTCTTTCATGTGAAAGCAGGCAGCTATGCTGCTGCAATAGCGTTGCATCAAAGGGCACTGACATCAATAAGGTTCAAGTCTAAAAGTTTGTTGTCCTTACGAGCGTCTAGTTTTAAGTCATATTGCCTAATGGGTCTCCCTCTCATTTAACTGTTCAAATAGGTAGAAGCGAATGTGGAGTCGCGACCCATTGGTATGCCAGTTGAGCCATTGAATAGACTGTTTTTCAACTGAACTGAGATAGTATTTCATGTCCCCATAATATGGCCGATTTAAAATGCTGTCAGCTAAAATATTCAATCTGAGCAGAGCCAGAGTGGCAGTCTGCAAAATTTGCTGTACCCACAAACAGTATATTATGAAACGTAACTGTTGAAGAGCTGTCAATCCACTTTGCTTCTATAATGAAGTCTCAGGGTTTCCCACATCTGTAGCTATGTGCTCCATCCATAATAATGTAGTGTCAGAGCTATATATGTATATACAGAGAGAGAGAGAGACAGAGAGAGAGAGAGAGAGAGAGCAGAGAGGGAGAAAGAGAGAGAGAGAGCAAAAATAAAAATCTTGCCTAGCTTTAGCTATGATTTCGCAGGACCCTTCATAATATCTGCAATAACGACCTATCAAAACTATATACTATATCTCTCGTACAGGATTTTCAGGATCTTCCCTATCAATCTGTAGCAATGAACTCCCACGATCCCCCACACCTATAGACATGAATTCTTAAAATCTGCCATATCTATTTTTGTAATGAACTATCAAATTTCCCATCTCTACAGCAGTGATCTTTTAGATCTCATTTCTAATGAATTGTTGTAGAAACGCTTTATATATGGGAAATCCTAAGAGTCCATTCAATAAATTTCCCATATTTGTAGTGTTTCTACAACTATTTACTGGAATCCGTGATCAGATTAGAATGTCCTGTCTTGAGTGTGAAATAAAAAGTAATACGCCTCAAAATCTGTATTCCCCTTTATCGGAACAGCAAAGCGGCTATGTTATACTGTATTTCCCTTTTTCCTAAGAACTAGTTCATATATTGCTGATATCATGATCAATGTCAACAGTGGTATTGCTACTGTGTACTGCCAAATGAAGTTTCCACATGACGTGTGGTCAAGTATTGTACCACCTCGCACGCTCTCCCTACACTTCTCGCTGTAGCTGTGACACAGACCATGCGCGATCTTTTCAGACTGTGACAAAACGAGTTTCTGACCCTTCATTACACAGATCACGAACGGCAGGTTGTTTTGTTGTTGTTGTTGTTTTTGTGTGTGTGTAAATTGATAGTTTCGTTCTTCTTACTCATAAGGAAAAAAATGTGTACACATGTCAAATTTATATGGCACAATATACAAATGAAGTACATCTGAGCCAAAAGTGAGTAAAAATAAAGAAAACATCGTAACATTTCTTTTTCTAAAGTGTTCGTAATGTGTGCAATCAAGGATAAAATCTCACGGCTTTTTATCACAGTTTCATTTAAAAGACATTTATATATATATAAATATATATAAATATATATATACCTTTCCATACGTGGGCGATTTTTTTTACCAAATGTGTCATTATAATTCTAAGGTTCGGTTCGCTGTACTGGAATCTCTTTGAGTTAAAGGCTGAATTCTACGATCGTGAGATAATTATGTTTTAACAAAATCTCTAGTCGACATAATCACGATCATACATACCTCACAGATCCTGCATAGGTCAGAAACGACTATTGGAACGGATGGTCTTTTTGGTAACCTTACTAATGTGTAAACGTTTTTAGACTGGGAATGCACCCATGGAGTGGCATTTTGAAATTAAATAAACTGTCATAAAAATTTAAACTGCACACGAGACAGGGCTACTTTTCGAAAGGAAATCCCCACTTCAGAAGGACAGACACTGGTTGATAAGCGCGCAAAGGTTTGTTAAAACGTAAGGAACACGAGCATGTAGCAAACAGGTTACAAGCTTAATATGACTAGTCCTCATGCCTGAAAAAAAAAACAACAACCGCAAAACAATTAAACAAACAAACAAACAAGCCAAACAAACCAGAAAACGCCATACTTCTACCTACCACCCCTCTGTCCCTCTTAACACCACCGTACCGAACGGTGGGGGGGGGGGGGGGCATAGTAAAAATAAATACAACCCTTCAAATGAAGCAAATTATGAAAAATCCCCATTGGCTTCAAAGAACCGATGTGTATGGAATATTAACCACGCAGGGGGACCGAAACAAGACCATTAGCGCCAACACACCCGACACCCGGTGCCAAGTTCGTGTCTCTGATTTAAAAAATTTCAAGCAGTGTTAACGTAATCGGATAAAACGCGTTCTTCAACAGAGCTTCCTTAATTTTCCACTATTTCAAATATAATTTCCCACAAAATTGGAAGGGAATTGCATCACTTCTCTCCCAAATACGCGTATTTTATTTTCTTTGTTACAGAAGAAACTGTAAAATTAAATCGTTTAGAGGGAGTTCTGTCAGCGGACTTGTTGTTGACGGGGTTGCACCGACGGGTGTCGCGACATATGGGAATTAGTTGTGGGAAACGTGAGCCGAAGAGTTCGCCCAATTCCTCCCAGACCAGACACACTGACCTACTTTACTGCCAGGCCTACTGCGGGCCACGACCGGCCCGCTTTCCCTTTTCTACCCATTACCAGCTCACCCAACGAATTTTTAACCAAACGGTTTTACATTAAAAATGACGTGTACAGAAAACCGAGATTAAATTTATATGTGCCACCTCTATTCTAACATTCGCAGAATAAAATTTAGTTTGGAAGAGTGAATGAAGTGACTACTTGGTTGTCTTTACATATATTGTAGAAAGAGGTATATCAGAATAAACAGAAGAATAACTGAATTGTGATGAAATAACGGCGTTCTACAAAAGTACGTCACCCCCCCCCCCCCTCCCCCCTCCATCCTTGATGTGGCGATTGCTTTACAGCGCTACAAGACAACACAGAGAAATTATCATATAGAGTAGCCGCGTGATCTGCCCACGTTGTCTGGGGCTGGGACAGCGGCTGGCTATCTTCCGATAGAAGCAGACAAAGCTTGATCATCTTGTGAGAATGGGTGGCTGCCAACTTGAACTTCAGAGAGATACAGCAATGACGATAAGAGGACCGATAATGAAACGGGTAAAATAGAATTAACTAGTCGGCCAAGAATCGGATAAAACAATTACCATAGTTATTATCTACACGGGGTTGAAAATGCGACTATGGAAAAAGGATGTTGGAGAACATGGGAGCAAGATATGAGTTCAGCTGGCAGATAAACAGGTACAAGGTAGGTAGGTAGGTAGGTAGGTAGGTAGGTAGGTAGGTAGGTAGGTAGGTAGGTAGGCAGGCAGGCAGGCAGGTA
>JBCEWB010133175.1:0-11154 GCA_039654565.1 Peronia peronii | reverse complement strand
CTTCTCCTCCTCCCCCCCCCCCCCCCTCCACCCCCCAACCCCTCACCCCATTGTTTTTAATTGCCAATATCTCGACTTCTACTAAAGGTAGAACAAAGAACTTTTCACACACAAAAAAGGAAATGAATAACCTTCATAGTGATATCAGTATCTGTATATATGCTCACAGTCTGACGAGAGCCTGATTTCATTGTGTTGTATCTCATATCTAGCATATCTACATTAAAATCATATAATACAATGTATTACAAGTGATAATTTAGATACAATGAACGTGTTCAAGAGGGCAGTCAAGTAGTTCTGGAGTCGATGGTGCGCGGCCTGTTAGGTTGTACTCATCATGTCACATATTTTGCATGGTGAAGCCCATCCCTCACCAAGCAGGCTGGCATTTGTTGTTGTTGCTGTTGTTGTTTAATCTCTGTCCTAAATGATGGGTTGCCAACCAAATCTTCCAAGCCAGATCTGCCACAGCGTTCAGCAGTATGGAGAGTACACTGAAGTTGTCATCCATAAATGCACTAACCCCATCATTTGTTGCTTAACTTTGGTAACCAACGCGTACCTCACTTCAATGTCCGACTCCCTATACCATTTTGTGCCATACAATTTTCAAATTTTTCAAGTAGCCGCAGGGATGGAAAATCCTATATCTCTTAACATATTTCTAGTGCTCGCCACACACCTATCTTCAAACTTACAGCCTTTGCAACTCATGTCTGAAAGGCAGCAATCAAGACAATGAGATATTAAGAAAGACTAGGCTCATCAAGAACAAGATTTAAGCATTCACACCATCATTAAATATTAAAACAATGTACATAGCCTTCAGTATCTCTAGCCTTCCTTCTCTTTATATATTTTATCAACATTTGTAACCCTTCCCGAAAAGGCAATAAAGGTACTCTAATCACTATTATTAATTTCTAGATAAACAAAGTGAAGGACATTGAAGCATACATCAACGAACGTCACACAAAGAAAGAAATTACTATGTGTATATACAGACAATTATCACGAAGCAACTTATTACGAGGGTGGATGTGCCTGTTTGCATTTAATTCATGTAGTACGATAACTATGGAAACGTGAATCGTTTCAAACAATTATTTGAAACATTTTCAACAAGAAATCAACTTTAAGTATAGTCACCACGACCATCGATGCATCTGCGCCACCGTTTTATCTAAGACAGAAATCCATTTTGGAAAAATTCCACATCATGCTGCCTCACAAGACCCACATTTGGATTGCCCGCATGGGTTGGTCTGTGGCTCCTCATCCTCCATACAGTTCTGGCCTCGCTCCGTCAGACTTTCATCTTTTCCCATCCATGAAAGACAGTTTTCGTGGGAATACGAGAGATTCCACGACCTTGATGAAATGGTGGGGAGGGGGGGGGGGGGGGAATCTGAAACCTGGACTGTGCTCAAAAACTGCAATCTTGCGGTTTTGTTTTCTCTTAAAAGTTTGGGCTTTTTCTGAGTAGGAAAATTGTATCAAAAAGTGGATATGTCCATTTTAACGTGTTCGACCCATGGTCATTCAAAGGATGTCCCGGCCTACTGTCAACTAGGATTTGGTTCCCTCTGGCTGCTACGTGCATCACTATTTGGTTATATATGGACAAAGAGTGCATAAAACAATTGATTTCTTCTAGCAATACCATGAGCCAGGGATGAACATTGGATGACCACACTCTGAGGCAAAAAACAACAACAACAACAACAAAAACCTGCTGATCACGCATATTACCAGTGTAATCTTTCACCAGATGCTCTTAAATGAAATTCCACGTCCCATAAACATTAAAACTTTTTTTTATTATTTCTGCTGCTTCAGAGCTTAGTTGTGGACTATATGCCATAGTAAAGGTCAAGAAACTTTTGGTTTGGACAGAAAAAGATATGGGGACACACATAGGTCCTCAATAACCCGTAAGTGACTCCATGGGAGCCATTATAATGATTGGGGGGGGGGGGGGGAGGGAAAAAATTCGAGAAAAGATATGCCCAGAGAGCCAAGAAAAGGCAACAAAAACACAGAGGTCGTAGAGAGAGGGCTAGTATGTAAAAATGGTTGTTTTGAGGCTAAAAACCGAATAAAAAAATTTCCATATCAATTTTGCCTAAAAAAAAAAAAAATTTAAAAAATCATTAAACGCATTTTTCTCAAAACCAGTTTTTTTCTCTCAGTATTTTGCTATCTACTTTTATTATTTCTACACCGATTCTCGATTCTAACCAAAGCTGGTAAACATCATTTTCACAACAAGACCAAAAAAAAACTACATATGGGCGTTCCATTCTGTTGCTAAGTTTTTGAGAAAAATAGGTTTTTAGTATGAAAAATTTATTATGAAATTTAGCTACATGGCATTTTCAAAATTTTCTAGAACAGTTTTTTTTTTTTTTTTTGTGCATACATCAGGCTGAAAATAAGTAACTTTTTTTAATATAATGTTAAACAAAATGTTCACCAAGTTTCATCAAGTTCCGTTAAAATTTGGCGGACTAGACAGATTTTGAAGTTAGGCATTCTAGAGACGCCAAAATCCAAGATGGTGACGTTGCCATGGCAACGTTTGAAAAAGTCAGTTTTTTTTCCCACTGTTTTCCTCTAATCTGAACATGCCAAATTCGATGGAAAAGGTTAAAATAGCCTATCTATTTTATAAATTAAATTAAATAATTTATTTAATTAATAATTTTTTAAAAAATCACCTTCAAGAAAACATAAGACAGACAGACAACAAGAAGACAGTGACAGGCTTTCCTTTGCCGTGACGCAAATCGAGGTGATATAGCTCACCAAGGGGCTGGAAGCCCTAAATCAAATTGCAATGCTATTATCAAATGCTGAAAATCTTAATCAAATTGCAATGCTATTATCAAATGCTGAAAATCTCAATAAAATTTCAATGTTATTGTCAAATGCTGAAAGTCCTCAATCAAATTACAATTCCACTGTCATTGCAAGCAACCAGATTACAGTATTGTCAAATGTTGGAAACCCTCAATCAAATTATAAGGCTGTTATCAAACGCTGCATGGTGTGCAAGTTCCAATACAAAAAGAATGTAACCCATGACTAGTTTCCTTATCTTTTGCTTAACCAGTTTACATCACCACAAGCTAGAAAAGCATTACACCATTTAGGATGGGGGAGGGGGCACCTATTTCAACCGTAGTTGCCTTCAATTTCTGGTGTCCAAGTAACTACATTGAAACCTCATGTTTTATGACATCGAGTACAATGAGAATTCCGGGAAAAAGAACAAAATTTCAAATTCCCGCTTTTCTTGATATACATATGCTATAAAACGAATTACCTGAATAACAATAATAGAAAATTAAAATGTCTGTAACAGCGAGAATTTTTGCAAAGAGACAACTGGGGGAGGGGGGGGGGTCTTAATGCCTACACACTACTGATCGGTCTCTCTCGCAATGGGCTTTCTTTATTAGTCTACACAACAACAGTACAATCTAATGTTGTAAAGTAACTGGCAGTAATATTGCTAATACAACAGGCTGGCTGACTATGTGTGCAAGAAGTGATACATGTACTATTTCTCTCTGCTCACTGGTCGGCGCATCAGATCAAAGGGATAAAATAAAGCTACTGGTTGGTGCTGAGCTAAGCCAGGACGTACCTGGTACGTCTTTTAGGTAACAGGAACCCACTTTTTGGACGTATCTGGTACTGCTGGTGGCAGTGAAGTGGTTAACAATTATACATATTTCACTTAGTCATAATAAGTTTCTTACAGATCTGAAATTTCCACTGATGCAATTTTTACATAAATCAAGTAATATTTAAATTGTACTAATCTCTCAATATTGTGTAAAAATGCATTACTATATTAAAATAATAGGCTTTTCGAAATAAGTATGCTGTCCTTACTTCACCCAGGAATGGAACAAAATTTTGTGTACCTGTTGAAAAAAAAAAGACACCAAAACAAGGCATTTGAAAACTTTTTCAGTCCTATCCTTCTGTCAGACAGTGTGGAATTATCCAGTAAGTTTTATGTGTACAGCCTTGCCACATCAGGAAAGTGGGCAATGCTCAGGCACTGAGCACTGTTGCAAGCGCTCAGTATTGTGTCCATATCTTAGATGTTGCTTTATTCGTTTTAGGTGATTCTCCTTTCTGTCGTTTCATAGCTATAGTAGTTATTCATCACAAATGGCAAGTGCTCATCTGTACAATAGCTTGCTTTTCTTTCAATATTTACATGGAATTTCAGGATGTCTTACTCAAACTTATTCATATTTCTAGTTTGCTCTCCTTTTGACTTGTGACATGTGGCTAAACAATGCCTACAACATAACCTATATAAATATGCAAATTTATTTGTGTGATCATCACATGAATGCTTCATAATCTCAAACTTCTACAGAAACAATTAAATTAATAAAGTTTCACAATTTATTGTTATGGGCTCATACATACCACCACAATTCCTTCAGGATTGCTGTACATTATGCAAAACCAAGTCCAAATAATTTGAAATTAGTGAGTTAAACAAATGTGAAGTTTGTTTATCTCTCTGCGCACAATATTTCTGTATAACAATAACAATAGAAAGAACGCAAAACAGCAGTTATTTGAATATGAATTCTCTCTTCAGTTCATTCAAGTCGATTTATGGCCTGAGCAACTTTAGGATAAGACTCCATTCTAATATAAAAACCATTGATTCAAACTTCTGTAACTCACCCACATCATACCAATGTTACAAATAGCCTATACATTTGGCGCATCTGTTTCGTCATTCAGATCAAGCATCTTATATGCTCTGTGGCAAGTATGACTGAGCAAGGATTAAGGTGTGTGACAGAGGAGGGTGAGGAAAAGTGAGGGAGTGTGTTGGTTTGACAGAAAGAGAGAAAGGGCTGGAGGAGGGGACACTTTGATGAATTCATGAACTACAGCCTGATTTTTCCTCAGAATGATCCTTGGCCAGGGACCACATTTAAAATAAGAAACATGACGTATCATACTCAATGCTTTAAATTCTGACTTCTTGAATCAAGTTAGGTGATAAACTCTTGTGCAGTTTGCAACCAAATATTACCTTTCTAACTCTTATAAATCAAAAGTTTGATTTGAGCACAAAAACTGGCAATGGCTTCATCAGGGGACAGTTTGGAAAGACATACTGCATGTCCAACGATGAGACCAAAGGCAGAACCATGTGTTGAATGCGGTTACCAAAAATAATAATAATAATAATAACTTAGTGCTAATATTCAAGTGATATAAAAAGGATGGATTGCCGTAGAAAAGTGTGTTCAGCGCCACAAACTTCAAGTCGGACTGACTGAAGTCTACCCCAATACTTGTATTGAACTATGGATGTATTGATCTCTTTTTCACTCCCCCAATGACAGCAACTTAAGCATAGCCGGCTGTTTTATTTTTTAAGTTTAATTGCAAAATGTTATCTCTGACAAAACCGTATTTCACATTCTGACAGCATATATGATCAATTGCAGTACAATGAGCTTACCATATTCATTGCTTACCTTCAATAGAATAATATTGTTGTTTCATTAACTTGAATGGAATGGCAACGGTTGTACTTGTACCTGCTGAGGCCGCAGGATGAACCACATGTGAATGAGGTTGCTGCGACACTGGATGAGCATTCACAGCACAGCGCTGACTGAGTTCTGGGTCATGAGGCTGATTTAAATGTGGCATGGGTTCGAGGCGGCCAGAGAAATTTTGACTGACAGGTGATAAACTCTGGTCCCTGGCTGAAAAAGTTCTAAATGACAATTGTTGTTCCGCCATTCCCCGACCAGACATGGCCCCAGAAAAAAATGATGACCGATGCTTAGAAGAAGGAATATTCCTGTGAAGTGAAAAAAAAGTCACAAAAGAACATGGGCTTAGAAGAGAGAGAGAGAGAGAAAGAGATAGAGAGAGAAAGAGATAGAGAGAGAGAGAGAAACCATGGCACAGCAAGGACAAAAATTGCATTTCATATAACAAACAAAACCCATGAAAAAATAAACTCCGTATCCCATATGCTGTGATCAATTAGGAATAATTTTGGTGAAAAAGAGTTTTCATCTAAAATAACCTCTCAATGAAACCCTTGTTTCATTCTTTCTGTTATGAGATAAAATATGTATAGATGAAATGACTGACTAATCTGAGTTATCAGCTAACGGAAAAATTGAATATACTTAGCAGGTAAAGATGTGTATTAACTGGGATAACATTGCATTTTCAGGTTCAAGTTTGAGTATACAAACTACATTCCACCTCTATTCATTTGGGTCATGCACTAATGATAGTTCAATATGAATAACTGCTCAGTATTTCTGGAGACATTGCCAGTTTCCTTTGATCAGACTTGTAAGCAGCATTTTCCTTTGCACTGTTTCCCAAAGAAGCATTTGAACCTCTCCCTGACAAGGCATTTGTGCTCTCTGTGGCACTGTTTCCCCTCACTGGCGTTTTGTTACCATTCAACCCTTTCTGTGAGGACAAATGGTTCCTCTCAGCAGATCTAAGCTGATTCATTTGCGATGGAGCTGCAGGTCCATCATGCCGATTCATATTCTTGAATCTCGTCAATGAAATACATCTAAATAGTTGAAGATGACACCTCTTCAGAACATGCTAAAACAAATGTAGAAGTATTACAGCTAAGTCTCAGTTGTTGTTGTTGTTGCTTTAACTTTTTTTTAATACACTCTAAAATCCACTGAAACAAAGATTACTTGGGCCAAAAAAAGTGAATTAAATTTCAGAGAACAGTAAATTAAAGAAGGACAACCATTTTACAAATTACTGATGGGACCTGCTATAGCTTAAGTCACCTTTGATCAGAGACATGACTGTATAATAAGTACCTAAACGTTCAAGAACAGAGCTAGCCACAGATGTCAGGATATTTATTTTTCAAAAATGTGTGTGTGAAGTCTCACAAGCTCCCATTTCCAAGGGGTTACACAATTATTGCTAAATCCATTTTTTTAAAAACCCATTACCTATTAAAAAAATGCATGCACAAAGGTTTTACATACGATCACACACACAGAGTAACACCGTCATCATTACCATGTCTGTTACAATGTTGCTTTCCTGTTACATCATTGACAATAATCAATCAAAATTAATTTCGTATGGTTATCAAAGCAGCAGTAAAGACGCAACAGCTTCACAGCTGGAAAGACAACTTCCCATTGATCGAGCTCCACATGGACATGGAGAACCTGGTTCCCACTGTGGATCCAAATTCATCATGTGAGTGTCTCATATCTCTGCCGTTACCATCTCCTTGAAAAATACATATTCTTACATTTCTGGTACACTTCACAGCTGGAAAGACAACTTCCCATTGATCGAGCTCCACATGGACATGGAGAACCTGGTTCCCACTGTGGATCCAAATTCATCATGTGAGTGTCTCATATCTCTGCCGTTACCATCTCCTTGAAAAATACATATTCTTACATTTCTGGTACATTTCAACCCATAATATTTGAGATTAACATATTTCTATCATAATATCATGCTTGGAAACACTGCTATAAAGATAATTTGTCACAATGATTAAAATTAAGATAAGATAAGACAAATTTCACACAATATGTATGTCATCAACTGAGAGTGAAGGGTTTATCTCCATCTCCAACGCGTCCAGGTTTATAGAATTTCTATTCTGTTCCTTGCAACATGTATGTGTTTGTGTGTTTGTATTTTTCTATCTTTTTAGGATGTAGTTGGTGGTGGTGTACAGTGGAGAGATCAGGATCTAGATCTAGACTTCATTCAGTTTTTCAAATGAAAAAGATCGTCGAGCTTGATGATAAACCTAGATCATTTATTGATTAGCATATTTTTAGCTAAAAGTGTTTAAAGCTGCACGCACATGCCTCCCACCCCTCCCAAAGCAACACAACGCGGACTCAAAACTTCACGGCCACATGACAATGACACGGACTGAATAAGTCCGGCAAGACTTCGAGACTATACGGACTTAAGTCCGGCTAGCCATGGCCTTTTGGCAACAATGTTGATACACTTTCTGATATTACCAGCAGCCACACCAACTTCACCTACAAGTTCTACAACAGTTTGTTTCACTGATGAAGAACTAGTTTTCTTTGGACAAAGTTTAGATGCCTGATCAGTTTGATGAAAAGAAATAGATTTGCTCCGACTAAGCGAAAGGCTGGAAATATCTGTGTCTATTTTTAGCAAACTGTTCACAAGTTTGCCTCACTTTTCGGTTTAATCCTGTTACGGTGGGTAGGAAATGTATAAAACTCTTCACTGTGAACCTATTCAACCTAGAATTGTCAAGGGTTCTCTAACGTGCGTAACGTACATACGGGACCTCCAAAATATATTCGCTTTCATCGGAGAAGAAGGCTAGACGTCGGGCTTCCCTACTCTGAGGAAGCCAGGGGACCGTTGAGTCACTGAAAAATGTGGGTTTTCAATCATTCGGTCCTTCCATCCCCCGATGGAGCCACAGTGACCCCCGGGATTTCGTATGGAGCGTAACACACATAGTAAGTGTTCTATTTTTAGCAGGAGTTCCAAACACTCCGCCGGGAATTTCCGGGCATGTGCTTAATCGAATATGAACTAAGGCTCGGGTAAAAATAAAAACATAGAATTTGGAAATTATGCCTACTCTGCATCCGGTTTTCAAGTGCCAAGGTTTCTTAATGTGCGTAACAGACCTCAGAAATATATGCGTTATCAGCGAATGCTAGACGTTCGGCTTCCCCACCCACGAGGCCAGTTGACTGTTGAACCAGAAGGAAAAGAGCAGACAAGTTTTTTTCGATGTCTTGGAAGGTTTGAACCCCGCAACATTTTCACCGAAAGGCAGACGCATACCTTTCGGCCTCGATACCTCCCTTCATAAACATTCGACTAGCCAGACGCTATTATGCGCCGAAATCCGACGTCCCCGCAAAGGTGCATTTTCTCTGGACGTCAGATGATAGACCCAGTTTGATAACGGTCAGCCGTGCTTTGATTGGTTGTTGCTAAATATAGAAGTGAGTCTTTTGCATTTTCTGCATCAGTTTCCAAATCATTGTACATGTATCTAGATCTATATCTTTTCCTTGCATTTTGTGTTGCGATTAAAGAAAATATATGTTGACGAAAAAAATATGTTGACTATGCATTAAACATATAGCACTCGTGATCTCTGCACGCTGGCTCAGCGTGCCCTATAGTTCTATTGACTGCTGCCATTAAATACTACTATAGACCCATACTAACTTACTCTGATTGGAGTCGAATCGCGTCACGAAACTGCATACAGAGATATCAAATTTGGCACAATTCTCTATTGTTAACTAAAGTACAGATCTCTTTCTATTAGAATTTTGTTGCTGTATTTCTTTCCCCTGGAAATCTTATCGAAGCACAAGAGCTAAATCTAGATCTAGAATCAAGATCTATGGTATCACAAACAAACAAACAGCAATCATTTGGTGTATACAAGCGAACCATGGCTATTTCCATGAATAGCTGACAGACATTACGCATGATGTACATAATGTAGCTCTACCTTAGCAGCAGTTTTCTATTATGGCTCTATGTAGGTTTATTTCGTCACCCATAGAAATCCGAATGCGAAGAAGAGGTGACACACAAGAAGGAACCTTTTCCTTGATGTTGACGGATTGAATCTGGATTTAAATCTAAATCTTATGTAGATCTAGATCAAAATAGTTCTATCATGAAAGCGGCACAAACCACTTTGTTTTGGTAACAATGACCAACTCGACTCGATCGGGACGCTGATTTACCATCCGTGGACGGATTATCTCACTGCATGTATTAGACTTAGGTGCCTTGAATGCATAAATTGTTAGCATTGAAAGAAATTCACTCGGTTTTATCTTTTGGTCGTTGTTGCTTGTCCATTCTAGCTAAAATGAATATAATTTAGCGAAGTAGCCTAGGCTGGGAAAGAAAACGCAAAAATGTTAACATTCGATACTGGCCCGCCGGACGGGGTATCCCCAACGAACATTTGGATGATTGAGAAGCGACCTTGTCAGTTTAAGCCTAAGCATCTTTGATTACGGCAGTGATAAAGAAGATTTTTTATTATGAATGACTAGTAATTTGTTGTCAATGAAGAACTGATTTGTTGTCGAGAGTTAACTTAATTAAGATAATTCAATATGGACTTTTTTTTTAATCTTTGAATGATAAAAAATCTGGTCATACCTATTTGCCTCGAATTGAATTTTAAGTTGTGCGTCGCCGGTAGGCTAGGCCTAGGCACAGTTACCCAGCCTAGGCTACTATCAACGAGGCCAGAACGTGATCGGATAGAGAGCTGTAGCGATGAACTGTCACGTGAATCCTCAGAATCTGCCCTCTTCAGTCAGCGAATTTTTCATTCCTGAAGAATTTGCTAAGATACCCGATTATGAGAAGCGCCATTTGAGCAGCCTGCGACAGAACTTCGAGGCTTTGAAGCGTTTAGGTAGGCCTAATTGTTTCTTCCACCCTTGTTTTCTAACCGCGAAAATCCACGGTAGAGTATTTAGTCTCGACACTGGTCTCGCGCGGTGGTCCCGGCCAACCTCTACGACGGTAGATCAAGTCGCAGCCTGAAAGCAGAAATGACATCATTTAGTCTAGATCTACAGCCTACCAATTAATCAGGAGTATTTTTATGATTGCTGTAGTATTAGTATTAGAACTGACCTTCAACCTACCCAACAGTCGGCACCACCGTCTGACTGCGGTCCCTACGGCGACCTGGCACATATCGATAACTGTCGTAAAAACAGACAGGGACCACAAAACCACGAGAGTGCCCTACAGTCAAACAACGACAACACAGGGTTACAGAGTTGTTATGCGAACACATGTCCAGTTATTCTCCTATGTAGATCTATATTCAGACATGAATACTATTTTTAGTATCAAGTCCACAGACTTACATATATCGGGTCACCTGCAAACCAGCTTAGTCCAGTGATCATTGTTTGAGTTCAGACATGGCAAAAGGACATGTTTTCGCCACATTCAAAGAATTTGAATCAGAATTAAATTTGTACAGCACAGAAAGCACTTAAACATTTGTGACACTGCTGGTCAAAACCATACATAACTCTGTTTTGGGGGGTATGGAGCTAAATG